>CABHPQ010164960.1:0-49964 GCA_902168405.1 Peromyscus aztecus | reverse complement strand
TTGCAGTGTTAGGTGATGGAGAATAACTGAGCCCTTTCTACCCATGTTTCCACCCTGAACCAGAAGGCACATAAGCCTAACTGTGGAAGCTCACCTGCCCTCCATGCTCTATACCACTTGAGAATCCGTAACCCTCACAGCCTCAACTTCTTTATTCTGAGTTGCTAGTTCGCTGAATGCTATTCCTTCATGTTCCATGCCTTGGAGTCCTGTATGTGGTGACTGGACCAGTTTTCATATCCATTGTTTGGTTTTTTTAGGGCTTGGAAGTATATTAACTTGCTGTTATCACTTAAAGATACATGCATATATAATATGGGGAGATTGAACCCAGGTCCTGTGTAGGTTCAATAGTAGGTGAGCACTCTATCACTGAGCTATACCCCAGCTCCAAAATATATTTGTTCATAGTAAAGCATATAGTAATAAATATAGAATGATGTACCTAAGAGTATATCATACTATCTTGGGATTGTATAACTATTATCACCAGCTAGGACTGATACACAAAGCTAAGTTGGGAACAATTTTGCCAAGCGGTTGGTAACTTGCCAGTGTGTATGTGAGGACATCAGATCAGTTTGTGCCTAGATAAATAAGGTCTTAGAGTAGAGCTGGCTGTCTATTGCTCTCATAAGATTAATTCCTTATCCTTTGTCTCTTGATCCTAAGCAACAACCTTCATAGTATTGGGGGCATGGAACTCAAAAGCACCACCCCAACCTCCAGTCCACAGATTTAGTTGTGGAGACCAGCCAGTACCTTGGCCAAGGTTTTTGTGGCAGACCCATAGCAGAGCAGTCCACGCGTCAGCAGGGAAGAACCTGTGATTGCTGCTCTGCTGTGGTCTCTGGGTACAGGCTGGTAGCAGAAGCTTCCAGTCTCCGAGCCCTCCTGGCTAAAATGGACAGTTCCCAACAGGTCTTTCATAAACAACGTCCCTTCCTCCGCTCCCAGAGCAACAAAGGTCTCCCAGATGGCAAGGGATGAGTATGAGTGTGCACTGTTCACACTGGCTCAGGTGTGCACTTTTCAGGCTTGGAAAAACACCTAGGCAGCTTTGAAGCTCCCTTTCTGTAACTACCTTGATGAGTGGAGACTGTCAGGGATTTGCCAAGCAGCTGGAACAAGTTAACAGAACCGCAAAATTCATAGGCCTAATCATCTTGCTATAAGATCTGTGTTTTATGTGAATTTAAATCCATTTACTATTGAGTACATGTGACACTGAACTCAAGTGTCCCTGGTGGTCACTGTATGGGTTTAAGTGTGTGGCTGACATCTGCCAACCAGCGCTTGCAGACATTCTTATCCGCTGCTGTTTTCTGCAAGTCTGATAGCCAAGCCTTTTAAATCAAAGGGAATCATCAGGGAGAACAAAAGGTAATCTCGCCCGCTTGAAAGACGGGCCCTTATGTTGTTCCATTAAGTGGCTGCCTTAAACATCTGAATGGCTTAAGTAAGTGGAGTGCATTTGTCTCCCTGCCTCTGTCCTCATTCAGCAGGACGAGCGCTGAACACACACAGGAGTATGCGTATGAGTGCACATGTGAATACACACACACACACACACACACACACACACACACACACACACTCTGAAGGGCACATCCCGTGTCACTGTCATTCAGCACAGTGTATAAGATCTCTGTTATAAGATGTTCTATATCTCCAAAAACAGATATTGCTTCTTTTAGAAAAATATCCTTGGCTGGGTCCCTGGAACTTTAATTAAAATCTTGGTTAAAAACAAAACAAAACAAAACAAAAAAAAAAACCCAAAAACCCTCACCATGTTATTGCATTCTAGAAAGCTTGAACGTAAAACGATGAGGTCAGGAAGCAGAAGAGTTTTGTTTGTCGGTGGGCTATGAGGGACTGTGAGGCGGATCAAAGGTTGCTTGGGCTGCTGTGATGAGTCTCAGGGGACTGTTCTTGGGAAAGATCTCCCACTTAATGAGGGCCAGCCCCATCAGCCCGAGTCCCCAGCTTTGAAGATAATTACCCAAAGCACGCACAGATTTTCTTCCTTTTGTGTCCTTGACATTGTCTGGGTCATTATGAACAAAAACCTAAGAAGATTATCATGAACTAATTAGCAAATTCACTTACCTTTTCCCGTTATTCATGGCACTGTTGAACTTTCATCCTCACAGGGTCCAGACTCACAGGCGGACATAGGCCGCCCTTGTTTTCTTTGCTATGTATTTTTGGGTCCCTATCCCAGATTATGGTACTAGGTAGGTGCTCAATGTTTTTTTTTTTTTGGACAAAGTCTGTAGAGGGCTGGGTTACCCTGGGTATGAGGAATGTGGAAGAGACCTTTGTTCCCACCTTCAAGGAGCCCACAAGCCAACAGGTATCAGAGGCAAGTGGGCTTGTTATGAGTTTCTCTTTCTTGAGTAACTTAGGATATGTCAGGTGCTTTTTATATTTTAAGTCACACAATAACTTGCTAAGGCAGGCTTTGCTTTTACAAAGGGGGAAACATGAGGAACTTTAGTGCTTATTTATTTTTGAGACAGGGTCTCCCGTATCCTGTGGGGTTGGCTCCAAACTTGCTATGTAGTGAAAGACGCACTTGAACTTGGATCCACCTCCTGAAGGCTGGGGCTGTATGCCTACATCACCACTCTGGTGTACGTAGTGCTGACATTTAGACCAGGGTTTTGCTCATGACAGGCAAGTGCTCTCTCGTTTGAGCTATATCCCTAGCCTGGGGCTTGCCTAGAGGCACCAGGCAACTAAATAGAGAAGTCAGTCTTTTACCACAGGCCTGTCTGTCTCTAACAGCTGTATCGAACATTCCTGCTCTTTGTTATGTCTTTTTGTTTCAAGATTTTCCAATGTCCTTAAAAGAAAAAAAGAGGAGACAGAACATCGTTATTGTTGAATAGTGCTATTACATGAGGTGGTGTAGATGAATTCTAAAGGGTTTTGCCAACTTTTCAGCCGATCCTGTTTCCAGGAATCCTCAGACTAGAAGCTTCTGAGTCCTCACCCGAATGGATCTCAGCTGAACTGCTGTTCAAAAGCCTAAAAGATTAAAAAGCCTCTAGTTCTTGGTCCTCATGCCTTATATACCTTTCTGCTTCCTTTCATCATTTCCTGGGATTAAAGGCATGTGTCTTTCCCAAGCAAGACATGAGATCTCAAGTGCTGGGATTAAAGGTGTGTGCCACCACACCTGGCTCTGTTCCTAGTGTAGCCTTGAACTCACAGAGATTCAGACGGATCTCTGCCTCCCAAGTGATAGAATTAAAGGCGTGTGTGCCACCATTTTCTGCCTCTATGTCTATCTAGTGGCTGTTCTGTTCTCTCCCCCCAGATAAGTTTATTGGGGTGCACAATATTTCAAACACAAGGTGGTTTATGTCTCACTTGATCACATGGTCTTTGTCATCAAGACATCAAGGTTGGATTCTTCCCAAGGGAATGAAGTGGTGTTCATTGCTGAGGATGAAGGGACCCTCTTCTTTGAATTATCCTTATTCTCACTGTAGTAGTGGTGAGTGTGAAGGTGGAGTTGGGGTGGGGTAGGGTCTGACTTGAGGAGATGGGGCAGGCAGTCTAGCCATCTGAGACTATATGGCAAACTCTCTTCTTCCATCTCTGAGGATTGGCCTGAGTGATCTCTTACCTCCAGCAATTAGCAAGAGTGTCCAGAAAAGACACTCCTGTGAGTATTGAACCCACCTTCTCAGGTCCTTGCACTTATTTCAAGAGGATCTACTGGAGGCCTCATGCAGCAGCCTGGCTTCTGGCCATTTATGTGTCTACCAAATTGAAGTTCTAAGATCTGCCACTAACAGGGATGCTCCCTGTGATTGGGGCTGAGGGAGCTGCTGAAGCAAAGGATGGTAGGAGTTGACTGATAAAACACTGGTGATGGTATGGACTCCTCAGTGAGCCTTTGTAGAAATGTGTAGGCCACTCTTGTGAGTGTTGGGACCCTTACTTCTCAGGATGAAGGTTGTCCTCAATCAGAATGAATAGCTGGGACTGGGTACAGCTCATTCACAAATCCCATGTTTGCACCTCAGGCTTGCCCTTCGGTGGGAACAAAAGGGGCATGTCTTGGCTTCAATAGAGGAGGTCGCCTATATGTTTTGGTAGAATAATTATAGACTTGAAGCCTGTCCTCTTGTTTTATAGGAAAAAGAGGGAGGGGTGCAGAGAGGCTGTGTAAATGAATCATGGGATTTAAGCTTTATTTTGCCTTCAGCTTTGGCTTCCAAATCTACTCAGTATTTTGCAGATTCGGGCTGTGGGTCAAACTGATTAAGTATGGGACTTCCCAATGGTAGGGTGGTTGGTCCACAATGACCCAGAAGAGTGGTCAGTGCAAGTAACTGTTGGCTGAGTCTTAATGCTATGGGCTTTGCTCCTCTCTCCATGGCTGGTGGGCTTTGTCACCAGGATCTTGAACTGCAGTTACATCCGTGGGAGGTGGGAGAGGCTCCATCAGAATCATTTAGGGAGATTTCCAAAGCACACATGCTTCTCTGCTCATCTCATACCACCACCGAGAGGGACTCCAAGATGGAAGAAGGGCTAGCTTCAAGCACCAACATTCCTGAGTAAATCGGATGTCCTCTGCGGAGTCCACTCTGAGACTGACAGCGACAAGCTCTGGAGGAAGGTCTGCCTGTCATCGTCTTCTGCACAGCACCAGGCATCTAATGCACTAGATGTTTGTTGGATGAAAGGTTGAAGCGAACGGTGGGGAGAGAGAATTAAAAACTCCTGGACAACAAGGAACACCGGGTTATGAGGAGAATTAGACGTGCCCTAGGCAATGTGTGTTTATTGAACATGCTTAAAGGTGAATCTAGCTTTCTTTACAGTCTGGCCATGGACTCCTACCTTATCAATAAACATAAACACTGAGCTGCCCTTGACCTCAGGAGTTAAAATAATAAATAGCCTAATTGGTCATCATTAATTCCCCTATAGATTTATTACTGGTAAGTGTGGCCTTGGAAAGAATTACACCCACATTCAGCCTGGGCATTTTATCCCCGAGCCTCTCCAAGATGCTCCTGTAGTAAAACAAATAAGACTAGCCTCCCACCTCCTCCCTCCTCCCTCACATCAATAGCGTATTCGCTATCGAATCCAGCCAAATGGCCATTTGCAAGGTTGGATGGGTAGTTAAGCCACACAGGCACAATGTAATATGACAACATTCCTCATGGTAATATGGTCCTTTGCTCATTACATTTGAATATAGATTGCCAGAGCACAGCGCCTGCCGACCCTGCTTTCTGTCTGGGGTTGAGTTCTTCAGACAAGGTGAAGTCCATGTGTGCTCCTCAGAAATTATTAGCTTGTTCAGGATTCTAACAAAATTGTGTCTATTGTCCTTAAGAACGTAATTTACTGAAGCTTTTTTCTTCCTGTCCTTAATTATGGCTATATTTATAGGTGTGAGCCACCTGCCTGCTCAGGGCATGTGCATAGCTGCACCTCTGATGTGCCACTTAATGGTTTGGGTCCCTCCTTTACACTCTCTGGGCTTCAAACTCTCTGTTTAAATACCAGCACTCAGTTCAGCTTCTGAGTATTAAGAGTTTCTTCACTACTCCATGAAAAGCTGTGTATAAGCCTTTTGGCATTTTATCTGAACTAAACAGTAGTGGATTTTTCAGGAGAAATGAGAGCTCTGTAAGTAAACCTATGTATTTATATGTGTAAAGTGCATTATAAAAAGAAGCAATAAATCTAGTTTTCTACATAAAAGGAATTAGATTTTCCAGTTTACCTCTGCAGTGGGATTAATAAAATGTGCAGCAAATAGCTGATGGAATGATCCATTTGGAGTCTGTAAAGGCATCTGGGGAAGCTGGCTGGAGTAGCCTTTTAATATTTTTCCAACAAGAATTTCTGTTAATATTTTTATTCGATACTGACTCCTGAACGACTGTTTTCAAATGAGCTCGTCTGTTACCTGCCCATTTCTGCGTGGCTGAGCAAATTCGCTGGGAAATCCAAGTTTCTCTTCATTTCCATCAACTCTCCATCTCCAAATTCCAGAGAATTCATTCCTGGGTTGGAGAGGAGCCAGAAGTTTGTCGTCCCGCAGTCTGTGGGCTGCCTCTTTCTTCCTCCTCTTTGAGGCTCTCTGATGCTTACAGTGAGCTCAACTCAAAAGGTTTCCAGCCTCACACTCGCCTCACATTCCCCCACAGTCACATCGGGCTCTGTGTTTCCGAGGAACACCGCGCGCCAGCCTCTGATTCTGACTGCTGTTACCTGCAGGTGCTCTGGAAACTTCAAAATGCGACTGGTAACGTGTTTGCTTCTCTAACATGCCACTTTCGAGTGCATTAGATGCAGCTGCTTACCTTTTTTTTTTTTCTAAAGATCTCTCTTTTGAATAACATGCATGCAAAAGCTTGTGAAAGGGAGCTTGTAGAGCAGGGATTAATTGCAGGTCCTGGTGTGCGTGTGCATGCATGCTTGTTAATGTAGGCATGTGTATAGAATGTGGGTAATTTATGTGCACATATGTCTGATCAGGCAGATTTGACTAAAGGGGTCTTGTTGAAAGCAGTACTTTTTATGCGCAGCCAGGTTTTCTAATCAGATCTGGAAACATCTTACACATCAGGAGCAAGTACAAGAAAAATACATTCTTAAACCCATGCAGATGGCAGGTTTTAGATATCTATTTGAAACCTTTTTTTTTCTTAAAAACCGTGAAAGGGGTGTGTGTGTGTGTGTGTGTGTGTGTGTGTGTGTGTGTGTGTGTAGGAGGAGGGGGCTGGGGGGGCTGGAGGAATTGCAGAAAAGAGTTACCTGGGCTGCTGCTGCAGAGCATTTCCACCCCGCGTCACCTGCCTTCTTAAAAGTCAGCAATCGCTGAGGGAAGAGATGCGGCTGTGCTTCGGCGGAAGCCCAGGGGGACGTGGAGCTGCAGTGTTCGGCAGGCATTTTAGCTACTCTAAATATTAGTGCTCCGGTGATAAGTAGACAGAGTGGGTTTGCCGTAGCTGAACCCGGCTATGTGTTTTGGCTTGTAGGAATCGCATTGACGCTGTCTACTCAGGATGTGCCTGTGGTTGTTGAACTCCCAGAAAGCGGCATGAGTGTGTGGGCTCCATAAATCACATTACTTATTTTCCAGCGCTGAGAGTTAAATTCTAAAATTAAGAAATTACTTGGCAATTAATAATGCATTCGGCAGCCCTTGAATGTCTCATTGGGTGAGATTTACATCCTCGGGACTTGCTCCTCTAGTTAGAGAGACAAATGATTTAAGGTGCAGGCTTAATTGCTATTTCAAATCCTTAAGCTAGAAAGATGCTTACACTACTTTATTTAAAAGGCTTGTTTTCAAGAACATGTATGTGAGCGTCTAATTGTGGTGGTGAGCTAATTATGACTGTAATGTGCCAAAGAAAAACAACTTGTCTTGAGCTTTGCTCACCAAGGTAACAGCAGCTTCCTTTCTTATCTTTGTCTTTTTGCATGGCCCTTTTGCTCATGGAGACCAGGGTTGACTCACTGTAAAGATGAGAAAATAATGTAGCAAGTCAGAACTCACAAAGGAAAGCAATTTTCTAAGAAATTAAACAAAATGCATCTTTACAAGTGAGTTTTCGAAATGTCAAGTGGGTATGGGCATTTGAAAATGGAGACTTCTTAAATAGTAAACAGGTAAGTGGGAAAGTCTAGGTTTGTGTTTACGCTGGCTTGTAGTTCCCTGTACATCGTAAGCAAAGTAGGAAATAGCATCATTGTTTTGTATTGACTAGTCATTTGTTTCTTCAGGATATTGACTATAAAATAAAAAGATATTTATTTTATTTGAATTTAAGATGATTGTCAACTCCAGCAACACAGTTTATGAAGTTGTAACAATAAAAAGGAATACTCCTGAAAGTTAGTGTGAATACCACGTCTCCTTATTTTTCATAATTTAGTGTTTTACAACTTAGCTGTGCACTCAATGGAGGACTACATGTGATTTTTAATTATATAACTTTTAATAGTGACTTTTTACCAACTATGTCCAATTAATGATTATTGAAAGTAATAGTGGATTTCAATATATAGGGGTGGTTCCCTGAAAGAGCACGGGTATTAGGAACCTTTAAAACCAAGTGTGAGATGTTTGATGTTACGTTCATATACTGCTCTGTATATAACTAATTTTCACTTTAGGTACTATTTATTTCCAGTTCTATAAATACATCTGACTGTGTTCTACATCATGTAAGAATCTTACCTTTGAATATAGATATCTTGATGATGGCTTCAATTAAATGCTTAGGACAGCTGAAGAATAGTAGCAATTTTGCATGTATTATAATATGCTAATATATATGTTATTAAGAACTGTAAAAACAATTTTTGCACTCAGTCATATTACAAAACACTTTTGCTCTACTTCTGAAGTTGGCAGTTTTGTGTGAAGTCGGTTTTATGGTAATAAAAGAGGTTTCATTTTTCTGAGCTTTTATAGCGTTGTGTGGTAATATGCAAGTATTCAGTGCTATCTAGTAGGAAATATCATAAGTACTCAATAGTGAAAAGAAAGAATGCCACATTTGCCATCTGTCCCTGATTATGATTTCCCACTCACTTTTAGATGCTTGATAGACCCAGGCTTTATTTTATAAATCCCATTTATATGACTCCGCTACTCACATGATTAAAAAACATGTTTTTCTCCTATACCATAGTGTCCTCTTTTGAGAATTGAGATTGCTTGACCAAACATTTCATTTTTACAGCTCACATCTAATATGCTGAAAATGTACCTTGTAGACTGACCGCGCATCTTCAACTGAAAACATTCATTCTTAAACCACTTACTAAGCACCACACTGTAAAACTGTCTCCTGGACTGGGACAAAAGGGTGGGGAGGGGAGGGAAGGTTTTTTTTTTTTTCCTACAGAAATGAGAGAGACTTTTTCTCCATAGCAGTGGTGTATGGAGGCACAGAGAACTTCAGCACAGCTGGAGACGTACATTATTTTCCATTTGTTCTACTTGGTTTCAAAATGACACAGTCTGTAGGTTTGTCAGTAAAGGAATGATCGCAGTTGGGATGGGGAGGAACTCCTCACTGGGTCATAAAGGAGAAAGAATGGCCAATCGGGGTGAATAAGAGGGGAAGATGGGAAGAAACAATGTTGACAGTGGACAAAGAAGGTGGGGGATTGTAGGAAAGGGGAGCCACACTGCAAGTGGTTGGAAGGGGAATTGAGAAACAAATGGTAAGGATGATTTCAGATTGTTTTTCATTCTCTTCATCTGCCTTAATAGAGTCTATAGGAAATCCTTTGAGGAAGTGAACAACTTTCTGAAAAGGATCTCGTGTGTGTGTGTGTGTGTGTGTGTGTGTGTGTGTGTGTGTGTGTGCCCTCGCACATGTGTGTATGTGTGATCTTTAGCATTTATTGAGTGTGTTCTTCTGTCTATCAGATGTGGGACAGGCACTATGTTAAGTAGTTTTATATTTAATATTTATTTATTTATTTCATGTATATGAGTGCAAACCTGAGTGCACATATATGCGCTATATCTGTTTAGTGCAATCAGAGGTCAGAAGAGGGCATCATAGCCCCTGGAACTGGAGTGACAGGCAGTTGTGGGCCAACTATGAGGGTGCTAGGAATTGAACCTGGGTCCTCTGCAAAAGCAACAAATGCTCTTAACTGCTGAGTCCTCTCTTCAGCCCCTATGCTAAGTACATTAGCTGAATTATTTCACACAGCCTTCAATTACTGTTAATATTCCCTTTCTGTAGATGAGACCCTGAGAAGTAAATAGAGCTTGTATAAGTTTATGATGGATACGTGGAGGAGCTTTGATTTGAACCTGGACTCCAGAGTCAAGCCTTCTGATCACTACATAGCATAATCATTGGAGTGCATCACCTCATCTCTAGTTTCAGTTACCAACTGGCATGCCTAGTTGTTTACTAGATACGTCATTTTGGTCCTCTGGGGAGAAATGAGAAGAGCCTTAGTACACTAAGTGGTTCATAGACAATAAAGATGAAAGAGGAGAAACAAAATTGGGCAGAGAATGGTTTCCCACTGTATTATTAGAGTCCCATCCTGGGCAGAAATGCTCAGGGCTTGTGTGTCTACTATGCTCTGGTGGGCAGTGAGTTCCAGGGAAGAGAAGGCCTTTGGTTTAACAACTGATGTCTAGTCGAACATTCTCCATCTAGAGGCTAAGTTAATTGCATTTCTTTATACACCATATTTTATATAATTATTAATGTATTTCATATTAATGTGAACATATTAATGTGTTTCAATGTGACATTTCTGTACATACAAGTTACATGCTTTCAATGCATTCACCCTCCTACATGTGCTCTCATGGTTCTTGTCCCTCCCTCCTCATTTCCTTCATTCCCTGTTCCTAGGGAATCACTCTACCACTTTAAAGTTGTTGTTCTAAATCTTGGTTATTTCATCTGAGAGAAAACATGCAGTACTTGCTTTTTTTTGCATCTGATTTATTTTATTTAACATGACAACCACTAGTTAGATCCATTTTCCTGCAAATGATGTAGTTTTATTATTTGTTTTGGGTAAATAATGTTCCACTGAGTATGCACATTCTATTTCCTTAATCTATTCATCTAGCGAAGTATGTTCAATAGACTCTATAGCTTGGCTATTGTAAATAGCACCACAATAAGCTTGTTCAGTACTCAAGTATTTCTTCTATATACATACATCATTACTTTTTGGTATATGCCCAGGAGTGGTATAACTGGATCCATAAGATACCTCTACTTTTAGTTTTGTGAGACTTTCCATAATGATTTCCATGGTGAATACAATAACATAGACCCACACCATCAATGTATAAGGGTTCTGTTTTCCCTCCATCTCCACCAGCAGTTGTTCTTTTTAATGTAATATTTATTCTGTTTGCAGTTAGATGGAATTTAGTCTTGAGTTGCATTCCGCTCATCCTGAAGTGTTGAGTGCTTTCTACAAATTTACTGGGTGTGTTTATTCTTTTGAAAAGTGTCTGCTCAAATTATTTTTCCATTTACCAATTATTTGTTCTATTGTTAAGGTTTTTAAGTTTTTTTTTGTATGTTCTGAAATTGAACCTCTGGCATAGATCTTCTCCCATTCTGTATGGTATCTCTTTTCTTGATGTGATCAAAATAGTCTTTGTGAATGTGGCCCTCGTATAGAGGTTGCAATGACTGGAGACTAATGGGAGACAGGAGCACCTGTTAGAAGACCATTTTAATTATAAGTGAGAAGAAATGAGATCTTGAAGTAGACATGTAAAGACTGAGAAAGATGAAGAAATGTATGCCTTTATGTGTGTGTTTGTGTACATTTGGGTGTGTGTTTGCACTTGTATGTGTCTAAGATTTTGAGATTAATTGGAGTAAGGGGTAAGGAGATGGCAATAGTCAAAAGGGACTTAAGCATTTCCTTTGCTTTGATAAAGCTTTTTAATTTGATGTAGTCCTGTATTTCAATTCTTGATTGTACTACATTATCCCTGCTTGCAGATGATATCATCCTGTATGTGGAAACTCCCAGATTTCAACAAAAGACTCTTGGAACTGAAAAACCAGTTCTTCAAAGTGGCTGGTTACTAAATCAATATACTACCTTACTAGATTTGCTATCCACCAATAATTAACTCACCAAGAAAGAAATCAGCAAAACAATCTCATTTATGGAAGTCTAAAATGTACCTAAGATCCAACCCAGTGATGCAGATGAAAGAGCTTGGTAATGGAACTATAAGACACTAAGGAAAAAGGCTGAAGAAGCCACTGGACGATGGAAAGACCTTCAATAGTCAGAGATAGGAGATTTAATACAAACTATAGATTTGTGCAAACCACATTATAATATCAATGACATTCTTCACAGTACTAGGAAAAAAATCCTAAACTCATACTGATACATAAAAGACCCAAAGAACTCAAGCCATCCTGAGCTAAAAAAGCAATAATTAGCAAACTTAATATCTAATTTCAAGACAAGCTACAGAGCCATAGTAACAAAAACATCATGGTGTTATGATAAAAACATCCACAGATTGATGCACTAGTATAGAAAACACACATATATCTATCTACAGCCAGTTGATTCCTGATAAAGGAGCCATATGAACACATTAAAGAACAGACAATCTCTTTAACATATGATGCTGGGGTAACACAATATGCACTAGGAGACAATTAAAAATGGATTCCTGTCTTAACTTGTTCAAAAATAAACTCATAATAGGTCAAAGGTCATAATGTAAGACCCCCAAAATTTGAATTATTCTGAGATACTGGCATGGACAATGGTTTCTTGACTAGGTCTTTATTGATTGCAGCTCTTATGGCGCGATGCCAAGTATGGTTTTCTGGTGGGAGATCTGAGTGATATAACGTTCTTGTTTGACAGGGTGGTGTTTCTGTAAAGTTCACCAAATGAAGTTAGGGGAAGATAAGCTAGATACTGAAGTGAAGGCACCTTGGTTTCTTAGAGCTGGTGTCTCCCGAAGCATGGCATGGCATTCTAGGTACCTTGACTGTCTTACCAAGCTCCCAGACCCTCCAATTCAGTGGTTCTCGACTTTCCTAATGCTGTGACCCTTTACTACAGTTCCTCATGCTGTGGTGACCTCAACCATAAAATTTCATTGCTACTTTATGACTGTAATTTTGCTACTGTTATGAATCATAATGTAAATATTTGATATGCAGAGTATCTGATATGTGACCCCAAAAGGGTTAGAGAGCCACAAGCTGAGAACCACTGCTCCAATTGAACACATCTCAGGCACTGCTATTCATCTCCTCAAACTTTGCTTGGCTTTAAATTTACTGCTATTTAGAGACTTTAAAACATATATTCTCTTAAATAAAAGATTAAAGCATAGAGTAAAGATTATGTTTTTAGACACTAATCATTCTGACAAAATATACTTTTCCCTTTCTAAATTCAACTGTAAAAGCACCTTTCTTTGAACCCATACATTTCTGACAGGTAGCGTGAGTAAATTGCTATCATTATACTTTATTTTGTACAAAGTTGTCTTGGCATCATACAGACCCGGTCCTGACCAGCAACGCCGGTAAAGCCTAGCCCATCTCATTGAAGGCCTCCATTCACTTTGTGGGGGTGATCCGAGGGTCCACATTGTTGACCTAGACGCTGACACCATCTCATAGAGGAATCTAAACCACTGCCTCCTGCTGTCTAGCCAACAAAGGGCCAAAGGTAATTCACAAACAAAGAAGAAAAAGACTACATCTCTTCAGATGAAGAGTCCCATACTATGTGATTAAAAACCCAACAGGAGAGAAGTGGCAGCAAAGGCGGGATGCTAAGCAAACTAAGAACAGAAATGAAGAGCGAGTTTCATAAAGATCTGCGTCGTAATGCCAGGGGCTCAGAGCCAATATCTAATTGTCCTTAAAACTGGTGGTCAGATTTGCATATTCGCTCATGTTCATTGTACAGTGCAGGAAAAGCCTTGCAGTAACATTACACTACCATCAGAGTGTACAAAAAAAGAAAACTTTTCTGGCTGAGAATGTACCTTAGTGATAGAGCACCTGTTACCACACACAAGACTGTGAGTTCTTCCCACAGCAGCAGAAAATAATTAAAACAAAGGAAAAAAAACACTTTAAAGAGATAAAACAAATTAACTTTCAAAACCTCCTAAATAACCATGTGCACTGACTTGTGCCTAATAAGCTGTGATGATAAAAACGACCATCAGGTGATGTGTTGTCTGCTTGCTAATTGGCTTTGTAGGATGACAACGTAGCTCTGATGGCCATTCATAACTAGGGATGCCTGGCACAAAAAAACAGTACCAGCCACTCTGGCCACCAAAGCTTGGAGCTTTCACAAGCTAAGCCTCTTTTGGGTTCTAGATCTAGCTATAGGATATCATGGTTTTCTTTCTTCATCAAAAGAAAAAGGAATAAAACATGGGGAAGGAGGGATGATGGATGGGGTGGGGCATCTTTCAGTGGGGAGTTTAAACACAGTTATTCTTCTCCACTAACTTTAGGATAGAGATGCGCAGAGATTTGAGTCTTCATGAGAGATTGATGAGGCTGGTCCTCTAGATTACCACTTGTCTTAGAGATGAGGCTAGAGATGTTAAGTCCACACAGTGGAGGAGTAGCAAAATGGATTTGAACCCAGTTCTGAGCTCTGAGGCTGTGAGCCAGTGGAAGATGGTGAGAAGATGTCCTGTCAGAGAGACTCTCCTCAAAGACTTTCCTTCCTCCTGCTGCTCTCACCCCTGCTAGGAGAGACACATGGTTGGAAACTCTAGACTTGTGGATGGATAATGCTGTGCTTACTGAGGTTGCTATTGTACTCGAACGATACGTGTTTCTGTAATGGAGTGATCTCCAACTGACAGAAGACCTACAGAGATTACTTAAGTTTTCTATGCTGTGTTTTTCTCATCTGTAACTATAACAGCATCTTCCCTATGGGGGTGTCGGAAGGAATGGGTGATGACTTCATATGGGCAGCACAATTCTTGGCACATAGAAAACATCCCATGACTGTTAATCTCTTTATGAAATTCAGTTCTGTTCAACATTGTTTCGAATGTGAAAGTCTTAGTGATTCCTAGTTTGCCTGAGGTCAAGCATTTACCACTTCTTACTATCAAGGCCTATTGGTGTTTAATCTAGTGTCCACTGAGTCATTGATATCATGCACCTCAGTTTAGTGGTCCAGTTCCATATACCACCTATATCTGCATATAAAGTTCTCACATTCTTGTGTTGGAGGAAGAACAAATAATGCAACTACCAAGAGAAGGTACTTTGACGTATCTGTCAATATTTAAATGCATGGTATTTGGTGATTTGAGTTAGGATCTCACTTTACAGTGCAGGGTGACTTGGGACTCACTACATAGCATAAGCTGGCCTCAAACTAGCAGAGATCTCCCTGCCTCAGTCTCCTGTCTGCTGGGATTGCAGTCCTGAACCACCATATCCAGCTTTGGGACTCTTGACTTACTGATTTTACTTCTGAGAAGTTCCCTGCAAAGGGCAGGAGAGATGTCTCAATGTGTCAGACACTTGGTATTCAAGTATGAGGACCTGTGGACCTGATTTGAAACCCCAGAACTCACAAAAAAGAGCCAGGCACAGCTGAATGTGTCTGTAACCCCTGCATTGGAGAGGATTCAGGCAATTCCTAAGAGCGGGCTGTTCAGCCAGTCTAGCTGAAAGGTCAAGCTTCCAGTTTATTGAGAAACCCTCTCTCCAGGCAATAAGGTGTTAAGGAAAAGAGCAATAGAGGGAAACAACTGATGTCTTGCTCTGGCCTCCATGTACACACACAGGGGCACATGCTCACACGTACTCACATGTGTGCAGCAAACGTGCACACATACACACACAGACAACACACACATGAAAACTCCTTGATATACTCACATAATCGAATGAAGATGTGGTAAGATTGCCTGTAGCATTATTTATGATACTAAAAAATCTATAAATAATCAAATCTCAATGCAGAGAAAAACACTTAAGTAATTTATGGCATATCCATGTAATGAGATACTGGAGGAAAGTTTAAAATGGTTCCAGCCATGAATAAGGATATGAAAATTGTAAGATCAAGCTTTCAAGAGAAAAAAAAGCACTTCCCAGAGCAGTCTACAAGAGTGGCACTGTAAAATCAATATTTATAGTTATTTGTTTGTATAATTGTAGAAGACATTCAAAGTCCATATGAGAAATCGTTAATGGGAAGTGAACATTATATCGTGAGGTTTCTGCCTTTCACTTCCTGTGGACCATTTACATTTTTACACGTGACCATATATCATTTATAACTTAAGCTAATTTTGAAACATAGTCAAGAAAACTCTCTTGCTTGCCCCAACCCTAAGATACTAGGTTTTGTTTTGGTTAAAGAGTAGCCCGAATGCTACTATAATCCTAAACCTTGTTATGCTCTCTTGAATAATTGTGCCTACTCTCCCATGAAGTTGGAACAAAGTGCCTATCAACTCTCTGCCAAAGCTCTAATTTGCTCCTAGGGAGCAGAAACCAAAATGAGTAAGGAGAATTTCTCACACCAACTCACAGGAGAGTCTTAAGTCCTGTGGCAAAGACCTTCTGCACCTCGCATGGAAACAAATTAAAGGCATTAGGTGAGAGATGGGAACACTGAGCCAATAGCTTTCCTCGAGACTTGATAATGGTAAACCTGGGGAAAAACTACCCATAGGACTTCACATTAAGGTTTCTCCATATCTCTAAAACCCCACACTCAGTCTTTTGCAAAACGTTGCATAAAAGTTACATTGCCTGGGATTTGAGGGGAGAAGCGGTCGGCATGCAGGCAAAATCAGGACTTCTTGACCTTTGTACATCAGAAATGCTTACACATACACCGTCTCATTTGATACTGACAGATGAGATATTTAGGACAACTACAATAATTGTTTTCTACACTGGGTTCTGAGGTTTGCAGAGGTTGAGAGGTAGCCAGCCAGCATGGGGCTGAACACACAGGGCCTTTGGTTATGTCTTGGGCATCCTTGCTACCAGCAGCCAAGAACACTGACTTGTAGCAAATCACTTCCGTGGCTGGGAAGTGATTTGATATTATTTTCTTGGAATCATGTTTTCAGGGTTAGGAACACCCACCAGTGGCCACCTGAACTCTCTCCACAAAGATGATCACTAAAATCATTTAAACATTATTATTTAAACAATTATATTTAACAGTGGTTCTCAACCTTCCTAATGGTGTGATCCTCTAATACATGATGTGGTGGCCGTCAACCATAAAATTATTTTGTTATTACTTCATAACTGTGTTTTTGCTACTGTTATAAATTGTGATGTAAATATCTGATATTTGGGATATCTGACATATGACTCCAATGGGGTCTAGACCCACAGGTTGCAGACCACTGAATTACAAGGTCTCTAAGCAGATCCAAGTAGAACCAACTTCTCATTTGACTCTGTATCTTACTACCTATATAATCTTGGGCAACATTACCCTTCATCTATAAAATGAATAATTACAGCTTTAATCTTCCAACATTGTTGTTAAGAGTTTTGGTGAAATATGTTTGGAAGGACTTGACAGAGTAAATAGCAGTGTGGGTAAAAATTGGTAACAATAACAATTACTAAAATTATAAATAAATCTGAATCTAGGTCAGTAGGCAGGGCTCTGCTAGAGCCTACTTGGAAGTGACAGTCAGGAACTACTTCCCAGAGTGGATACAAATCAGGTTTTGTCCTAATGAATGAAGTCACCAGGAAAACACAAAGAACCAACCAAACTCAGGAACAGCCTCCCTGCTGCTTCCCCTATCATCAGTGGAGGATCTGGAGCATTGCTGATGGTCAGATGTCTTGCTGAGGCAGTGCATTGGTGTCTAGTTAATGGTCAGCAGTAGGATGAATGAGAAGGAAGAGACACATCGCCCAGGACTTTTAACCTCAGAGGAGGTTCAACCCCTAAGAAAACAGCCCTAACACCTTCTTATCCTCAGTCTCCTGTGGCTAGAGTTTTCCTGCCTGGCCCACAGTCAGGACAAATCTCTCTCACCTGCCAGTCCCACAGCCGCTCAGACCCAACCAAGTAAACACAGAGACTTATATTGCTTACAGACTGTATGGCCGTGGCAGGCTTCTTACTAACTGTTCTTATAGCTTAAATTAATCCATTTCCATAAATCTATACCTTGCCATGTGGCTCGTGGCTTACCGGCATCTTTACATGCTGCTTGTCCTGGCGGTGGCTGGCAGAGACTCCCTCCCCCTTCCTGTTCTTTTAATTCTCTCTGTTAGTCCCGCCTATATTTCCTGCCTAGCCACTTGCCAATCAGTGTTTTATTAGCAACACATTTGCCATACAGAACATCCCACAGCAGTCTCCTATGTCTGGAGTCTCCTAAGTCAGACCATGGAGGAAGTCTAAGAAGCTAGAGTTGAAATTCAGTGGTCTGGTCAGTTTTTGCCAACTTATGCAAGCTACAGTTATCTGGGAAGAGGAAACTTCCACTGGAAGAAAAAAATGCCTCCATCAGATTGGCCTATAGGCAAATCTGCGACTTGTTTTCTTGATTGATGTGGGAGGGTCTAGCCCATGGTGGAAGATGCCACCCCTGGGCAAGTGGTCCTGGGTTGTATTAAAAAGAGCAAACTGAACAAGCCATGACTAGTAAGCCAGTAAGCTCTGTGGTATCCTCATCAGTTCCTGCCTCCAGTTCCTGCCTCTAGTTCCCTCAATGATAAATTGCGATATGGAAGTGTAAGGCAACCAAAAGTTTCCTCCCTAAGTTGCTTTTGTTCAATATGTTTTATCACAGCAACAGAAAGCAAATGAGAACAATCTACTTGAAGAACAATGACAAACTCTCTCTACTGTTTAAAACAAAAGGTACTTTTTTATTTTGAGTTTTTAAATATTGCTTTTCTTTTCTATACAATTTCTTCTCACTTACTACAAAAAAATCTTACTACAAAAAACAATAAATCAAATGGAAGGAAATATAATTAGTGTTCATATTTATTTGGTTTACAATATTGAGAGTTTTATACATAAATACATTAATTTAATTAAATGATAATACACTGCACATAGTGTATAAGCTCTCAGAATCCAATAACATGCCAAGCAAATCTTTGCATGCTAATAAAGATTTTTGTTTCTACAATATCATTTTCAGTAGTTATATTGTATTCCACTGGGTAGACATTCTGAAACTCTCTTGAATCCTCTAAGCCTAAATTATTAGACTGTTTTCTTCTTGTAATAATATTTCTTTAAAAAAAATCACTGTCTGGAGAGATGCCTCAGCGGTTAAGAACACTTGCTGCTCTTGCAGAGGACCCAGGATCAGCTCCCAACTTCCACGTGGTGATTGACAGCTGTCCTAACCCTGGTTCCAGAGGGTCCAGCACTCTCACCTGGTCTCCGTGGACTGCAGACACGAGTGCAGTGCACATGCACACTCATGTATGCAGGCAAAATGCCTGTACACATAGAACAAAAATAAATAATTATTGTATAAACACTCCATTCTTTCTTTAAAATAAATTCCTGGAAGTGAAGCTTCTAGGTCAAAGTGTAAATGCACCTTTAAGACTTTTGATATCCAATTATCTTCCAGTTACATTTTAACCAAGATTAGCCCTGTTATTGTGTAGCATGCAAGTGGATTAGTAAGTAAGTAAATATGTCTTCTCTTTATTTATCATAAAAGTTGAGTACCTTCACAATAGCCTGTATCTCTAAGACAGTATTAAAGGATGCTCCTTGTTAAAACCAAGCCCTTCTTTTGTTTCTGTGTTCCAGACACAATACACCCTTAAGATAGTAGTTAATTAATTGTATTCAGGAGGTTGGTGATAATTATCAGGAGATGATTAGCTTTTGGTGCAATGTCACAGAAAGTGTGGAAATAACTTGAAGGGAGAGTTCTTATAAGCATATTTTCTGTTGTCCGTTATTTCCACCCACATACCCTCTGGAAGGTGTGAAAATAAAACAATCAAGTGTGTAGAAACACTTCGACTGTGGATCCTCACATCAATTTTCTTCAGGGCTGGAAGTAACCCAGCCTGAGCCCTCTGTAACACATCAGGCTTCACGGGAGAAGCGTTAAGATTGGAAGATTTTCAACAGAAATTACTCTTGATGACACAGCCCCGCTGTCAGAGTAATTCCTGCTGGAAAGACAGCATCTGAATTAACGGTCTAATAAACTGAGTTAGTGTTTCATCTTAGCAGAGGATTAATTAGGGGAGAAGAAACTAACATTTATTCTGTTTCCTATTTGACAGGCCTTTTATTATTGCATGATTGCATTTAATACTCTGCATCAACCTAGAGGGTAAGCATGGCTGTGGGCATTTTACAATAAATGATCAGAAGTTCTGGCAAACAAAGCATCTTGCCCAGGGCTACACAGTTGGTGAGGTACCGAGGTCGGTTTTGAACCCAGGCCTCCTGTGTCTTGTGTCTGTGCCCTTTCTCTCTCTCTCTTTCAGTGTATGTACAGCAAGCCTGACTGTTTCTCTTCTAGAACACTAATGGAAAGCCTGAACACGCTTTTGGCTAACTAAACTGCAGGTTTTCTATTTAAAATCTCCGCCAGGCAGACGCAGTGTGCTAGTGTGCTGGACTTCACATCACTGTGACCAAACTACCCGAGAGGACAACTTGAGAGAGAGACAAGAGCAACCCAACACATGGTTTCGAAGGTTTCAGTCCATCCTGACAGGGAGATTGGAGCAGAGCGGTTTACCTCATGGCAGACAAAAGTTGAGCGAGGCAGGAAAAGCCTAAAGATACGTTAGGCTTAAGGACTTGCCCCCAGGGATTGACCCCCCCAATCTCCACAAATAGCACCCTCATTTGGAGACTAGGCCTACAATACACAAGTCCGGGGGAGACATTTTATGTTCAAACCGTAACACCAGGAGCCCACCCCAAAACTGTGTCTGTCAAGACAGTTTTGTAGACTAGAAACAGAAAATCCACCAAGCTGACCAGAAAGGAGGGGCTAGCGATCTAACAAGGTGTCCTGAGCTAGAGGTGTCCTCGTTTGTTTTCAGAGCCTGTGTCCTTTCATCAGGCATCCCTGTCCTTTCAAGTTCTCTAGTCTTCCACCCTGTGTGGGCTTGTAGGTGTCTTTATGGTTGTGTGATGACTTCAAGAGCTCAGAGCATCTTCATAAAGACGGGGAGTAGAACAGCTCCTTTCCCACGTCTGTTCATTCTAAGGACACGACAAACTTCTCAGGGGACCCTCCTTCATACCTCATTGTCCAGAACGTGCCGTATGCCTCTCCCCAAAACCAAATATTGGCACTGGGGACAGCGGAGCCAAGATTTACTCCCTTGGGCTGGAGACGGTGCATCTTGAAGGCAAAGCCAGCTTTGCGGCAGCAAGTGGCAACCCAAATTCTTGCACACAGCTTTTTGAGAGATTTGGAGGTTATTTTTATGTTATTTTATTTTACTTTCTGTGGATGTATAGTTGTCAAGCTGTGCAGCACGGTGTAGTGCTTTCATACAGATGTGCATTGTATGATGATCAAATCAGACAATTTGGGTACCCATCTCCGTAAATATTTATCATTTCTCTGTGGTGAAACACTCAGAATCCTCTCTTCTATCTATGTTGAAGTACATGTTCCACTGTGTTAATTATAGACACCCCACTGTGCAGCAGAACACCAGAACTTATTCCTCCCACCCAGCTTTAACTTTGTACCCAAACATTTTGAGCTCTCCTTTTGTAGTTCATTACATCTATATTCTGAGGCTTCTTGGTGACATAAAAGACGCTGATGCTTTTCTGGAAATTTTATTTTTATATAACCACTTTCTACAAATGAATTTGCCATTTTTTCAATGTGGTCTGTCAAATCTTTTCCATTTCTATCAGCTTTATCTTCTATAATTCTGAATTTTCATCCTTCACCACAATGTTCAGCTAATTCTTCTTCACTAACCCTTCTTCCAAACTTGTGGGAAAAGTCAGGTGTGATGGAATGTGAAAATGGACTTAATAGTATCTGTCTAATAAAGTTGGCATAAAATTGGTTTTGTTCTTAATAATAATAATAATACTGTTGTATTGGGGATCATGAAGAAGCA
Source organism: Peromyscus aztecus (assembly GCA_902168405.1). Lineage (NCBI taxonomy): Eukaryota > Metazoa > Chordata > Mammalia > Rodentia > Cricetidae > Peromyscus > Peromyscus aztecus. Next base: position 28,335 of record CABHPQ010164960.1, on the reverse strand, counting down.
GAAGAAACAGCAAAGGAAAAGGAGAAGGAAGAAGAAGAAAAGGGGTGAGAAGATGTTGAGAAGGAGGTCTTGGAGCAGCAGCATCCACCACTGCTGCTGCCTACTCTCTTTCTGTTAGCCATTTAACTTTCTTTCTTTCTTTCTTTCTTTTTTGGTTTTTCGAGGGTTTCTCAGTGTAGCTTTGCGCCTTTCCTGGAACTGGCTGGGGAGACCAGGCTGGCCTTGAACTCACAGAGATCCGCCTGCCTCTGCCTCCCAAGTGCTGGGATTAAAGGCGTGCGCCACCACCGCCCGGCGCCATTTAACTTTCAAAATTGCAGTACCACAAAACAATTGAAGATGAGGGCTATTCATTGATTGTCAAAATAATTAGTTCAATTTAACAATCTGTTGATTAGAGGTAGAAATTAGTTGCTTGGTTTTTGATGGCATTGTAATGGAAATAAAACATGCAATTCAGTTCAATGAGTGTTTTTCAGAGCCTGTACTGCCCTACTGTAATGGATAAGTAAGATAGATGTACTGTAGAAAAGGTTATGCAATTGATGAAGACGAGGAGTAAATAACCAATATGGAACAAACATCTATAATAAACTATCACATGGGATATGCCAAAGACCTTATTACAGTTATAAATTCAACAGCAATGATTCATACATTGAGAACTGGTTGTGGTCTAGGTTAGCTTTTATTCTACTTCCCGTGTGATTCCCATTTTGTCGGGGGAAAGCTGGATGCAATAGGAAGGACAAGAATCTCAGGGGCACGCAGAAAGGGGTGCAGATAGTTTGGTCTGAGGAAGAGGAGGGTCGACGTTGGGGGGAAGCACAGAGAAGGTGGCCTTCTAGGAAGGGTTGAGGGGAAGGGCCAAGAAAAACTAGCTTCACAGTGGGGACAGTGGCCCCCACAAGGTTGTCTGGTGTGGATAAAGCACTGTGGACATCGGCGGGAAGGGAAGCTGAGGAGACCTGGCCGGTTGTCTGGACCCTGTGTAGGGAGTCTCATGCCCCTCCACTTGCCACAAGTCTTATGGAGAACCTCTCATAATGAACTGGAAACTTAAATGTAAAATATAACCCTAAGAGTAGTTTAGGGAAACCTCTTAGGAGAAAATCCTTGAGACCTAAGGCTAAGGGAAGAATTGATGCTCAAAAAGCACAATCCACAAGAAGAAGAAAATTAGCAAGCAGCGTTCATCAACGCTTGCCCTGTGAAAGACTTTGGAAGAAAAGGCAAGCTGCAGTTTGGGGTATAGTGTTTGCAAGACATACATTTAACAGAAGAACTTGTGCCTAGAATATATTTTAAATCTTAGAAGTCAGCAATTTATGACTCAAATAACCCAATTGGAAAATGGGAAAAAATACAAAAACAAGTCTTTCACTGAAGAGGTTTAGGGATTATAAAAAAAGCTTGTGAAAATGTAGTACACCCGTGAGCTATTGGTGCAAATGCACATTTAAATGAAAGAGAGATATCACTATACACTGATCAAAATGGTTACTGTAGGAGTTAGTGATAACACCAAACACTGAGAAATATGCAGAGACACTGGATCACTCCCATATTTCCGGTGTGAACACAACATGGAATAGTCACTCTTAAGTAAAATAGATCAATTTGCAGAACTAAATGTGTGCTCATCACCCACCACAGCATTTGCACCGTTGCATATTTATCCCATTGAAACAAGAAAGCAAATGCTCACGTCAGCTTTCCTCACAACACACACAACCTGAAAGCTATTTAAATAAACTTAAAGGTGTGGCCGGTTAGCCAATTTGTGGTCCATCAGATCTTGGTGCTCTACTCAGCAGTGAGAAGTCAAGAACCATTGATGCTCACGACCTTTGCCACTTTCTCAGCCCACCTGTGCAGATCTTGTCTCCAGGACCTGGGATCTGAGGACCTGAAAGAATGGGGCAGCTACAGTCTAATGCTGTAGACACCTTACTGCAGTTTCAGTGGACTGTATACATGAATGTGACAAAGGTAGCAATGATCCGAGGGAGGTTGTTTGAGCTCAGAAAAACACGGTCAGAAAAGCATGTAAATAGACGTCAGTAAGCACATACTAAATATTAGCAGAGCAGCCCTTTCCCAGAACTTTCTCAGGACAGACCAATTTAAACACAATTGCCTGGCACATACTATAGATCATATCTGGGAAAACACAGAAGCAAGGCAGAAGGCCATATCCAGATTTAGTGCACACTGACCAGATTGGGTTCTATAGCTGTGCTCCAACATCCAACAAGAATAAATATTCATAAATTAAATGGAAATGTTTGTTACAGGAGGCAAGAAATCACATCCAAGAACAACCCAGGGAACAAAGCACACCTGAGGTAAAAGGCCCTCTGCCTTTTTCCCTGGAGCCTTGTAGTGGTATTTGCTCTGCTCATGACCTTGGGCTATACAGCCTGAGGTGCTTCGTGCCATCATATATGACCTCTTATAAGGAAAGGGAGAGGGGTCCTGAGGTCCCTTCTTCCTGCTTCCTGACGTGATCGGAGTGCCAGGTGGATTCGCTCCTAGTCAGAACAGAGGATGATTTCAGCTGATTTCTTGGTTCTGTATTCGTGAGTGTATTTCTTCAATTTATATCTTAATAAATCCCTATTACCCATTAAATAGACTCACATGGTTGATCTTAACAGAGCCTTTCTGACAGTTCCCCAAGGCATTGTTCACCATGGGCCAATCTTTTGACCATGTTTTGACCATTTTGACTATTTCTAGGAAATCATAATGAGTTTTAAAAAAGGAGCTATCAGAACTTAATTTTGTGACTCCATTCTTATAAGTATAGCGGAGTGACACAATTATAGAGATAATGTATGAATCAGTGGCTGCAGGAGTTGAGCAGGAGAGGGAGGAAGAGGATGCTATGAAGGGGAGTATGAGGGATTCCTCTGATGGAAAGTTTCTACATCTTGGCTGTGACCGCGACTCTATGAACCTATACAACTGATAAAATTACACAGCACTAAATGACATGGTTCCTGAAGAAATATGATTAAGATTGGAGGATTGTATCAGTGTTGGTTTCCTGGTTATGGTTTTATACTATAGCTATATAAAACAACTAAGTGAACAGTATACAGTAGGATCTCCTTGGGTTTTTTTTTTTTTTTTTTTTTACAACTGTTTGTGAATCTTCAATTTTCCAAATTTTTTAAAAAAGTTAAAAAAAAATGTGAGGGAAAGGGGCTGGAGAGATGGCTCAGAGGTTAAGGGAACTGGCTGCTCTTTCAGAAGTCCTGAGTTCCAATTCCCAGTAACTACATGGTGGCACACAACCATTTATAATGACATCTGGTGCCCTCTTCTGGCGTGCAGGCTATATGCAGGCAGAACACTATATATAATAAATAGATCTTTAAAAAATGTTAGCAAATAAAGATGAATATCATAGAGATGGGAAATGCAGTGTGAACGTGTTTGATTCTAAGAAGCTGGAATAGTCTAGTGGAGTGTTTCTAGGATGTAAGAATAGATGTTGAGATGAAGAATATTGGAAAGGCAGGCTATTCCATGAAAATAGTTAGGTCAATCTATTTTGAGCTTGCTCAGGGAGAGTAAAGTCATACTATTAATAACAAGATGGATGCATATCATTGACTAATGAAATACCAGATGTGAGATGTCTTTAGCAGGGTTTTCATTGTATCTTCATAACAGGTCTATGATGTCATTGATATTATTGAACATGTTTTATGGGTGAGGAAAGAAATACTAGAAATGATAAATAAATTTGCTACACAGCTGGTAATCAGAGATGCTAGCCCATGATCTCCAGAGGCTGCCTTGCCTCCAGCACTAGAGAGGCCAGAACAAAAGCACAGGAGTGAATGAACGCACAGGTTCCTTTCATTCATTTAAAGTTTTGGCAGGGAAAGAGAAGCTCATGAAATCAAAAGGAGAAGCTACCCCTAGTTTAGACCCAATTTCTATATTGTGAGGTTCAATGAAGTCTTACTCTTGTCTTTTAGCTTGAGGTTTTCATTGCAGACCAGTGACTTGTTTTCAGGGGATGTGTATAGATTCCATGGTCACAAGGTTGTAGGAGGCAGGGATGTGCTACTTGTAAGTATGCTGCTCAGGTAATTAGTGGCTGAGGCTGGCCCATGACCCATCATTCATGAAATCAGTGGCAAAGAAGGGAAGTTAGACTTATTTGGGCTCGGGAAGTGGGAGATATGTTACAAGGGTGTCATATTGGAGGATTTAGGAAGAGGGAAATGGTTGGAGCAAATGCAGGTCAGCTTTGAGTAGATAAAATGAGATGATTCTAGAGCTGAGCTTTCACTGACCTACCATCCCATGAGGTCTAGGGCTAGATGTTATTTATAATTTATCAATTCATCCATAATTGCTATAACATTGATTGGGTATAATACTCCTGTAAGAGGTGGCTGATTGTGTGTGCAGAGAAAATGTCAGAAAAAGTGTTTTGGTCTGCTTAGGCTGAGGGATGGTTAGCTTTAATAGTCAAATTGACACAATCTAGAATCACCTGCGAAGAGAGTCTTAATGAGGGATTGTCCAGATCAGGTTGGCCTGTGGGCCAGTCTGTCCAGCCTTATCTTGATTCCTTAATCAAGGATGCAAGACCTGTGTGCTGTGGGTGATACCATTCCCCAGGAAGGAGATACTGAAACTGAAAGAAAGAAAAGGGGGAAGAGGGATGCAGAAAGCTATTCTTCATACAGTATCAATTAATTCATGTAAACTGTGATGGCAAAGATTATCAGTGGACACTAAAATCATGTCATGAACTCAAATGGCTCTCCTACTCTCCAAGGTGTAGGTTATTTCTAGGGAAATCTGTGCCTCCAAAATGGAAAGATATTGAGAACATTACATTACTCAACTTAGTGTCATCAAGAGCAGAGGTTATCTACTTTTTAATGTGTTCCAGGAATACGGGAACAACATCATCTTCATAGCGCTCTTGACAAAAATGTCAAACCAGAATGTGATCATCAGCCAATAATCAGATAAACTCAAACTGTCAGACATTTTATAAGACAAGTAACTGGTATCATTTTGGAAGTCAAAGCCATGAGACATGACAAGCCAAAGGCAATGATGCTATTCCAGCTACAGAGGAACCAGAAAGAGATGGGGGAGGGAAGGAGAGAGAGAGAGAAAGAGAGAGAGGAGATGAACATCAAAATACATCCTGTGGCTCTTAACTGGATCCAGATTCTTCTTTTACCTTCACTATGACAAAGACCATAGGAGACAGCCTAGAGGAAATAGGAGACAAATCATTCCTTGAGTGTCTGAGATATTATTAAGTTAATTGATTTTTCTTAGCTGGATAGTGTATTATGATCATGTAAAGGAATGCCCTTAAACTCAGAAGACACACCCTGAAAGTATTTAGAGGGACAGGGTCACCGTCTCTACAATGTACCTCCAAATAATGATGTTTCTGTGGGTTTACAATCTTGCACAGTTGCCTAACACCTTTAATTTATTCTTTGCTTATTTAGACTTTCCTTATTCCTAAAGTTCCGAAGTTTATTTAAAATCTCTCTGTGGCGGACCAAGTTTTGTCTCTTACATTTAACTGCTTCTTGATTGCTTTTTACACACATCATACTTCCTCCACAAATATGAAGCAAATGCCTGAATTTGTATCAGCCTCTGGTGTCCTTCAACATTCCCATTTACATCACAACCACAAGTATAGGTTAGAACATAGACCTCCCCCACAAACTTCACAGACTATTGCCATTCCCCAGTCCCCTGGGGGGTTGGAAAACTTCGATGACTATCACCATTGCTCTTGTTACCCTTGATACCCTACAGAATCTCGTGGTTAGAGTCTATTGCTGAAGATACCATATACTTGAGTCATAAGACATGGAAAAATCAAACTAGTACTGACCTTGTGGCTTCACGTCCAGTAGCTAGCTCTCATAGTGCTGGGGGTGGGGGGTGCATGCACACTACCAGAAGAGAAAAGTAATCATCGATTATATCTGTCTGTGAAGCCTGCGAGTTACAATAATGGCTGTCCTGACAAGATATGCCCACTTGTGCAAGAATGGCACAGATATTATGGGAATGGCCAAGCACTTTCTGATTTGGGTTTAAGATTTGCTCCACAAGATGCAACTCGTACACAGAACCATTATTGGGGCCAAGAACCTGTGACTAGATAAATCATACACTCTAGGGAAGAACATACTATTCTTTGCTAAATTGACAGAACATTAAACTGACTCCTAGTGATTAATCACTATACCCATAGATTAGTGCATCTCTCAACCCTCATCAAAGAAGCTTTTTTTTTTCAGTAGATGGAAATTAATATAGAAACCCACAACCGGTCAATATGCAGTGAGTAGGAGACTATAAAGTACTTTGCCATAAATGGGGCATCAATATCATATTCTTCCCCTCAAGGGTCAGGAATCATTGAGAAATGGAGGGAAAGAAAGATTATAAGAACCAGAGGTGGTGAATGATTACAAGGAAACAGTGTTTTCAGGACATAGCAGGGCAGTTGTAAATATGTCAGTGATTGGAACAGTGTGTACAAGACCCATTAAAGCTCAGGGCAGATAAAATTCCACCACAGGTGGAGGACGTGAGCATGAAGGCCCACTCCAAGCTGAGGAGATATTGGTGTATTATAGCTTCTGAGAGAGGGAGAGTCAGTTTTCTTTAAGGGTGGAGCCTCCTGTTGGTAGATCATGCTAGAAGGGGGGGGGGGGGGCAAATCAAAGAATATTTGAACAACACAAACTGTATTAGATGGGCTTAAAGCAGAAAAAGAAGACATGAAGAGGTGGAGGTAGAGGAAATCTAGAAGGCATTGGAGTAGGGAGATGAATTTGATCGAAGTATATTGAATCAAACCCTCAAAGAATTAATAAAAATATAATTTTACTTAGGAACAAGCAAAGAGTCCAGGAGACAAGCTGCTAGTTGGTATCCTGGCTGCTCTAACACAGTGTTTTGACAAAGGTGACTTCAGGAAGGAAGGGTTTGCTTGGGCTCCCGCTTCCAAGGGTATGTACGATTCAACGCGTCTGGAAAGTCATGATGGCGGGAACTTGTGACAGCTGGTTACTTCACAGTCACGAAGCAGAAGAGATGAACACTGTGTTTAGCTTGCTTCTCCTTTTACACAATTCAGAACCTCAGCCCATGAAATAGTGTTGCTCACAGCTAGGGTGGGTCTTTCCATCTTATTTAACCCAATGTTGAAATTCCCTCCCAGACATGGCCAGAGGCATACAGTCTTGGTAATTCTAGATTTTGCTAGGTTAACCATCATTACTAGCGACAGCATGCCTCCCTGGTAATTCTTTGGCTTCTAGAACCGAGTGCAGGCCCTGAGAAGAGCTGAGAGGAGTTATCAGAGCTCACATTATGCTACTTCTCCTTCACTGTTGCTGTGTGTGCACATCTACAAAACGGAGATAGTCCGATGTGTCATCCTGAGCTGGTAAAGCGAGGAACACAGAAAGACAGGAAACCCCCGAGTCCCTTAGATCCTTGTTAGAGAGAGAGATGAAGTCAACACAGTGGAAGACGTGGATATCTACTAGATCTGAACCTCATGGAATTATACTCTGGGAAACAGAATTTGACCTTGAATGGGTCAAATGACATTTTGAAGTGATCGTGGTTGTCTAGAGTTGGTTGTCATAACTCTATTTTCATCATAACCAAGTTAATATTTAACTAGTCTACACTCATACTAGCAGTGGGAACATGAAATTCTCCCTCATCACTGGTAACAGCCACCACTTTGAGAGCCCTCAGCTCCACTCTCCCAGTATCTTCTCTAAAAAATCCTCCAGTATTCCTACCACAAATCTGGATGCTAAACAATTGGCACGGGGAGGAAACCATTACATATTTTGAACTCCCTTTTCCCAGGTATTATATCACTTCTAATTTTTTTGCTAGTAAATCACACAATTCTTTCAAAAATAATGTTATGCCCTAGAGCTTGGCACACTGACATCTAATGTTACCTTTCAAAACCACAGTATCAGACGAAAACATGAAATCTTAATATTTTCTACTTAAAATTGTCAAAATGGGCTATGATAGTTAATATTCTTTATCAGCTCAGCTTGATGTGGAATCACTATGGAAACACAATTCTAAAGCACATCTATGAGGATATTCACATGAAATTTAGCTGACGGAGGACAAGGATCCATCCTCCTGAATGTGAGAGGCACCACTGACAGACTGAGGTCCTGGACTGAATAAAAGGGGAAAGTGAGCTGAGCGCCTGTGTTCATCTTTCTCTCTGCTTCCTGACTGCAGAGACAAGGTGACCAGCTGCCTCCCAGTCCTGCTGCCACACCTTCCCGCCATGGTGGACTGTATCCCCTCAAAACGTGAGTCCAAATGAACCGTTCCCTTCTCAAGTTACTTTTGTCAAGTACTTGTGTTATGACAAGAAAAGCAGTTAGTACATGCATATGAACACGGTAGTGTCCTTATGGCTGAGTGCTTGACGCAGCAGGTGCTCGTCTTGGGAGTATAGAGATCATCAGTCAAGAGGCAAACTTGGAGGGAAGCGTGTATAGTGAAGGCTGGTATGCTGGGGTATTCTGTGCACACTGTTACTTTGTCCTGTTGAGAGCAATGCTACTCCGTAGGGTGGAGGAAACGTTTGAAGAGTGTTGCCTACCATCCTGAAGGGGTCTCCTGTTGGTGACCACAGCCAACAGCGCAACAGCTGCAAAGAGAGCAACAAAACTGACCTTCGCTGACTCCCATAATGCACCCTCAGACCCCTTTACCATCGCCATACTCGGACCTTCCTTACTGAGTTTCACCAGATGCATCCCCACATCTTTTGGGACCAGTAATTTATTAACGCCAAGACTCCTTGTTCCTATTTCATGTTCAGTTGAGCACAGTTTTTCTTAAGCATAGCAAAGGCTAAACTCAGTGGACTATTTTGCAGTCGAAGTGAAAATATTTCTATTCAAGTCTCCATGAGAGCATGCTTCTCTATAGTTTCATTCATCTACTATTTACACACAGCAGCTGAGCAGGTTTGAGCTACTGAGGGGTTTGATTGCTTTTGAGATTCAGAAAAAAGTCATCACAGCTGGTATGAGAGGCGCAGAATGGCCGCCTTTGTGGTTTCTCTCGCTGCTTTGTGGAATGCATGTCCTAGCAGTAGCCAGCCAACAGCATGCTCACCTGAAACGGTTACTTTTACAAACACGAAACAAGACTTGGAGTGCTATACATCGGCTTCCAAGCTAACAAGATAATCCACTTTTCATTTCAAAGCCTGAGCTCTAATCTGAAAACAGAAGTCTCCTTCTCTGCTCTTTGTGGCGGTCCTTGGATAAAGATTCTGTTATCATAATCCTATTAAAATGTACTCACTTTTGTGACACACCTCCATAACAGTATTTATCCTTCTAAGCACTCAGGGAGAGGAATGATAAAAGCCAAATCTATTCAGAATTTCAAGAAAAAATAGTTGTAGAAATTGAGCAGGTACAATAAAAGCCTGGGAATGAATAGCAACTAATATGCGTAGCAGGAAAGAATAGCCATTAATTCATGAATTAGGCTTCTATTTAGGCTGTGATTGGGAGAGATGATGATTTTTTTCCACTGAAATATCCGGTACTGACCATGTATGTCCAGATGGGGAAAGTGTTGGCTAACCCGAGTGTTGCAGGAAGTACCTCACTGTGCTGTTCATGATGTGCTTAAGTAGAGCCATAATCATTGAATTCCCTTTGCTGAAAACACTAGTTGTTGTTCAGTTTTTGATAAAGAGAAGTATTTTTCTTTCCTTATTTCATTGTAGAGGAACAAGCGAAATTCCTCGTGAGTTATAAAATCCTTGCCTTCTATGAGGGGCGTCTCCCTCCCTCCCTCCTTCTCTCCTTCTCTCTTTCCCTCCCTCCCTCCCTCCCTCCCTTCCTTTCTTCCTTTTCCCTTCCCTTCCTTAACTTCCGCCTTCCACTTCCCTCCCTTCCTAACTTTTTCCCTCCTCTCCTGCCTCCCATCGGAAGCAAAGCTGAGTTCCTTCTTCCCGACATGACCACCCTGCATTGATCCAACTTCATTTATGGAAACATTGCATAAAAATCATTTTCTATTGCCACAGGATTTTCTCTGCAGTTTTGTTCCAAGTCCAAGTGCATTTCCAACCCTCCATAAATCTTATATTCGCTGTAGTACTAGTCTTTTCATTTATTTTTATACCAGCCGTCAGGGTACTGTGAATTAATGTTATTTCTGATGTGTTTGTCATTTTCATCATTGAGAAAATCTATTTTGCTCATGAATATTCTGAGGAAATACTTACAAGTTAGTCTAAACCTAATGTTTCCTCATGAGTTCAGACACGAGCAAAGAGGGTGGGATGCGGTCAGTGACAGTGTACTTGACCAGCATACACAAGGCTCCGGGTTCGATACCCAGCATTGCAGAAAACACAGAAACAAGCAAAATGAAAATGTGGACTGCTTTTCTTTTCACAGGGAAAAGGAAAACCCGTGCAGGCCCATTTCCTCCATTTCCTCTTCTCCTAACATGCCTGGCATGTTCTTCCTTCAGATTCCTGACCATCAGAACTCTGGCCTTTCTTCCACCTCACCCATTACGTCATTCTGCTGTTCCTTCCCTGTGGATTAGATATTCAGAGCTGAGCCAACCTCCTCCTCAGTTCACTGGACTCTGATTAGCAAACCATGAAGGTCTCTCTCTTATTTTATTAATTTAGTTCCCTCTGAGTCCTTGTGAACACGCTCATCTCTCCTCCCCAAGGCATCTCCTTGAATGCACTTAATACGGTAATACATGGTTCTTTGTGAAACACGTCATTTTGGTGGGTGTTTAAACTTGTAATTGCTATGATTTGGCCCTCACCTTCTTGCCCCTTTCCCTCAATGCATTTAAAATATCTATCCAGAGTTTTTCTGGTATAGCTCCATCATGCATTGCTTACCCTTGTCCCAGAGCGTCTGCCTACTCAGGGCCTCCCACCTCACCATTTTTCTACGCCCAGGTTCTAGCCATCTCGCCTTCTTTATATCACTCTATGGTAGCAGGAAGTCTTTGAAGCTGTGCCTTGTCCCCCATGCTCACCAACCCAACAGCCTTTGCTATTGTTCATTCTTCATAGGTTTTTTTTCTAAATGTAACAAAATTGGCAATGCCATGTTGGGTTAGTTTTTGTCAACTTGGCACAAACTACAGTCACTTAGAAAGAGAGAACCTCAATGCAGGGAATAAGATTGGCCTGTGGGCATGTCTGTGTGGAACCGTCTTGATTGTTGGTTGATATGGGAGGGGCCAGACTATTGTGGATGGTCCCATCCCTGGGCAGGTGGTCCTGGGGGGTACAAGAAAGGTAGTTGAATGTGATCCTAGAAGCAAGCAGATAAGCAGAATTTGTCCATTGTTCCTGCCTCAATTCCTGCTTGATTTTCTGTGCTGACTTCCCTTAATAATTGGCTGTGGATGGGATATGTAAGCCTTTTCTTCCCTAGCTGCCTTTGGTCATGGTTTTTTATCACAACAGTAGAAAGTAGACTAACCCAGATGCTTCCTGATCTTCCTCCTCTGTTCCGTGCACATTGGAACCTGTCCTTCCCTTGGTGTTACCAGGATCATACTTTATTATGCTGCTGTGCCTTTCAGCAGCTGAGGGTCTAGTTCATGTCTGCTTCCCTCTCTCTTGAGTGTCTGACTTCTCAGTAACTCATCTAATCTACAGTGCAGTAGGTTCTTATTTGAAAAATGTGTTATATTTGAATAAACACGTGCAAGACCTCAGCACTGAATCTAAGAAGTTCTTAATGCACTCAAATGACCCAGCCAGTAAGTAACAACATGTTCATCTCACTGAGGTTGTAACTGAAGCTCAAGGAGATGAAATGACTTGTTAATGTCACACCGAGATGAATTAAGGAAAGGGGTCTTGAAGAAATTTTCATTTGACTCTGTGAGGTAGTATTGTAGATTCAGAAGCCTTTTGATAATTTAGCTACAATCACTGCTATCATATGGCATATTTATCTCACCTCTTCTGAAGGTGCAGGTTGTGGAGGAAGATAACAGATTGAATCATTAAAACATTTTCATTGGTGTACCTACCACATTCTGAGTGTTGTCTTGGAGAATCTGAACACAAACATTACTGGAGTTAACAGGCAAGACTCTGTCCCAGTGGAGTTAGCATTCTCACAATGAACACAATCAAAATAATAAAGACATAGTTTGGGGTGGTGTTAAGCGACTTTGGAATGAGCTTCTGGTGATAGAAGGTAATTCACATTGGTGGATCAGGACATTTGAACAAAGAAGTGAATGAAAAGGAGGAAGCCATGGGAAAAGCCAAGGTAAGAGCAATCCAGAGCCATAGCTGGTGGTTGGGTAGAGGACAAACACAGTGACTTGACAAATGACAAGAAGGACCATGTGAATGCAGCTTGATAAAGAAGTGGGAGAGTGGAAGAGATGAGGTAGCTGGACAGGTTCTTGACACATCTCATAGAGCCTTATAGGACATGGTGAAGATTTGGGAATTGTGGATATGACAGGGAGTTATTTGGAAGTTTAAGCCGTGGAGTTATTGACTTGTGTTTTAAAAGATCATTTTGGTCATTATAGTAGAAAAAAAAGAATGAGAGAAGAGATATCAGTTAGGAAAATGTGGCAATACCTCAAGGTAGTAGCCATGGAATGATGAGAAATGATCAGGTTGGTCTGGATATGGTTTAAAAGTAGAGCAAATACAATTTGCTAATTGGTGCATTTTGTGGCAGAAATGCGATAGATGAGGTTGGAGAATGAGAAGAAGGAAGATGTGCAGAGCTTCCAGGAATGACACAGCCATTAACCGAGATGGTAAAGATTGAGGGTGGAATCGGTGTCAGGTAGAGAGCCAGAGGTCTGTCTTGGACCTAATTCATTTGAGGTATCTTCTAGACATTCAGGGACCTTGCTAAGCAGGGAATTAGAATAACAGCTCAAGGCTCAGAGGAGAGGTTAGATCTTGGAATGTATATATATATATATATATATATATATATATATATATATATACATATATATATATATGATAGTCATCTGTATGTGGATTTTACTAAAGCCAAGATCCTTGAGGAGCTTGTCCACAGATGAAAGGGAAGAGCACAGAAGGAAACTAAGAGTAAAGGGCTTAGCCCCAGAGGACACAATGCTTAGAACCATATATATATAGGGTAGCCAGTCAAACAAAACAAAACAAACAAAAAACCACAATAAGGTGGACTAGCAAGAAAAGTAGAAGGTGGGAAGGGAGTGGTGGGGTAGGAGGAGCTATAGAGAGAGTGATTAAAGCCCTTTTCCCTCAGAAGTGACCATCTATCTGCTACTGGTAGCTTAAGTAGACTAAGTGTGACAGTGATAGTAATCATTTGTTTGGCAAAGCAGTGTTCTGGGATCCCTCTAAGAGTGCTCCATTTACTACCTCTTTGGATCCTCACAGCCTATGAGTAGAAAAGACACAATACCAAACATGAGACACGGAGTTGGAGGAATGCCTAGGTCCCCAAATATGATCTTTATTCTTGAAGATTGTCTATATACGTTCATACACTCATGGAGTACTCTGAATGTGTCAGGTACTGAGGATAACAGGCAGCTCCTGAACCCCAGCAACTCTCTGAAATCCAGCTCTTGCTCACAGGGCTCCCCCAACATAGCAGTGTGGATGAATACCTAGGATGTTGCATCTGGGGTTTTCAAAAAACTTTGCAGAAAATGATCAATCTGCATAAAAAGGATTTTAGATGACATTATTTTGAGGTTCCATAAGCAAACAGAACTTTATAGTATAAATAGCCTGCAAGGAATCCTAAGAAGCTGATTGTGATTATAGCTTTATTTAGCAATTGTAGATATTGACAAATTGGGATTAAATTTCCCCATTCCCTTTTTCTACCAGCAATGAGGACACCAAAGATCTGGTTAAAATTAATTACTTGACTTACATATATTTTGTTTCATATAAACCTGACTGTAGTCTCACCTTGTAGAATAAAACATTTTAAAGATGGCAATTACACCAGAAGATATAAATCCTTAAATGTGTAATAGTTCTTGCTTATTTGAAGGTAAGCACAATGCTTTGGCCTCTTAGGTATTGTCTTCTTCCTGTACAAACAGGTTGTGAGGAAAGGAAAGGAAAATGTTGGAGCTATTGGGTGTAGTCAGGGGAAAGAGGAGGCTTGTTTGGAAACTATTATACTTTTGATTACTTAATATATTGAGTCTATTAAACAAACAAAGAGAAAAAACTCTTCATCAGTAATTCACATAGCTGGGTTAGTTAAGAAACTATAGCAATAATTTATTGGGGACTTTCATTCCCTAATTTGGAGCTCAGCAGTGAAACCCCATCGTCTTGATACTTTCATGTATCCTACTATTTGGTCACAGGAACGTCTAGTTCAAGTCTCTAAACATCAAATGATTATGCTGTAAGTGTTTTCTCATTTCTGTTTTTTTTTTTTTTTGAAAGGGGGTTGTTGTTTGTCTTCAGATTGCTGAAACTATTGTGATGAAAAACAGTACTATCTACCACATGGAATGAATGGGGTTGGGTTTATGTGCGGCTGTGTGTGGGATCAGTTCATACTGAGTAGTTTTTGGACCCAGGACTGTGCAAGACACTGTACAAATAAGCTAATTTAATCCTTTCAACAGTTCTGAGAGGTAGACCCCAAGCTTCCACATGGGATCGCCGGTCTCATACCCTCAACTTTGAGCTGTGTGGTAGAACTAGCATTGGAAGTAGGGCCTGTTGAGCCTCAGACACACAGAGCTTACTGAGGTTGATAGAAACTGTATCCGCCCCATTGTTTGTGTTAGGATTTGTCCTTTTGTAATAAAGGTGAACATTTTCTGAAGATACTCATCATATCCACTTTGGAATTTAAAACAATAGGCAGACCAGTTCTCTACCAGTGGCGAAATAAACGATTGGCATAGCAAGAGTCTCTAATAGGTTGGTAGTATGGACTGGGGGTGAAGCAGCTCTCCTAACGGAGCCACATGACTTCGTAGTCACAAGTGTGGTATTCTAGCAACCAGATGTGATTTTCTCTCTTCCTTTGGCTTCATGCTTTAGCAATAGCAGGCTATTTATAGCTCTGTGCAGCAGAGTGGAGAGGTGGAAAATGCAGCTGTGAAGACCTCGCTCCAGCTTTGACCTGAGCCATGCCACTTATTAGCTGCAGGATCTTGGGCAGATTGATCTCCCTAAGACTCAAATTTCTTAGCAATAGAATGGGGCAGCTGTGTTGTGATGCTTACATGAAATAATGCACCAAAGTGGTTGTCACGGTGCTCTGTGACAATGGCTGTTCAGATTCTCCTTGTCGTCACTCCGTTACACACTTAGACTTCCGTGCCTTTGCATGTGTCTCCTCTGCATCTTCTCCTACTTGGTCTTCTTTCCAGAAAACACCTTCCCATATTTTCAAAGAAGGTCACTTTCCTCCTATCCAGCCCTGACCCAGCACTCACCCTTCCAGTGCCTCTTCCTCCCCATTCACTTGATTCTCCTGTGGCATTACTAGACCACCCCAATGCCTGTTTCCAGGGAGGTCCTTCCCGTGTAGTCTGGATTGTTCTGCAGAGCTGGCCTGTCTTAGTACTGTATCTCTCCCCATGGTAGATAGAGTGCTCTGGATGGCTTCAAAGCTGGATTTCTTTTCTCTCTCTGTCTCTGTCTCTGTCTCTGTCTCTGTCTCTGTCTCTGTCTCTCTCTCTCTCTTTCTTTCTTTCTTTCTTATCAGACAGAGTTTTTTTTTATAAATAAACATACATGTGACAATAGTAGATTATAACCAATATTGGACTTAGTGTTTAGAACTGTCTTCAAGAATTTGCAAAATAATAAAAACTTACTAATTTAAAATGCCACGACCAGAAAAATCTCAATAGTTTAACTCACTTCAGAACATCTTATATTTTTTCTCAAGAAGGAGTGGAGCATCGAGCAGCTGAGGAAGTGCAGTTTCATCCAATCAAGCATGATTTTAGATATCCAATGTTGATTTAATAGGCAGCACAGTCTGGGCTGTACCTATTGCAAAGGGACCCAAAGGCAGTGTAAATGTGAGTTGTTAAATAAGAATCACGTCCTTCTCTCCACTATGACATCAAACAGACATCTGCCACCAACCAAAAGAAAGCTCCATGTTGAAATTCTGATTAAAGGGATTTTATGCTGACATTGTACACAATGGAGCTTAAAAAAATTACATTAGAAAATGACTAGTTCTTCAAGATAATGTAACACACAACTAAACTTATTGATGTGGCTTTCTTTACAAGACACCTTCTTGAGTGCTTTGTGTGGGGTGTGATGGTTTGGATGTCACCTTGGTGCTATTGATGTTCCTGACTCCAAGTTGAGGCTCTCACCGGAGGCTTTACATAACTGCCACCATTGTGACTTCCATTTGTAATTCTAGTGTTCTTCACTCTAGAGCAAAGCCTGTATAAATAGAGAATGTGTATGCCTAGTCTCTGACCCCCAAATAGAGTCCATTTGTGGTAGAGGTTGGAATTCAAATATTTAAAAAATGCTCTAATTTGGAATGATGTAAAATATTGCAAGAGATTTTAGATTATATTGAATGTAATTCTATCCGATCTAGTTTTCTGCTCTTTTGTTGTGGAGCTACAACTGTACAACAATCTAAACCTTTAAGTGATAAAAATACAGTATCTCAGTCTGGTTTTGGTCTATATTCTTGGGGCTGTGTGTATATTCTTTGAGAATCTTAAAAGCAAGGGGTTTTGTTTTTGTGATTGTGGTGGTTTGAATGTCAATGGCCCCCATAGGCTCATATATTTGAATGTGTGGTTCCCAATTTGGTGGATTGTTTATAAGGGTTAAGTATGTGGCCTTTTTGGAAAAGGTGAGTCACTGGGGTTGGGCTCTAAGGTTTCAAAAGCCCACGCCTGGCCCAGTAAACTCTGAGCTACTGCTCCAGCTCCATGCCTGCCTGCCTGCTACCACAGTTCCTATTATGACATACTCATCCTCCAAAACTCTAAGCAAGCCCCTAATTAAATGCTTTCTTTTCTAAAAGTTCATGGCACTTTGGTCTTGGTGTCTCTTCACAGTAATAGAACCATAACTGAGACAGTGATAGTTTGAAAATTAACTTGAACATTTCTAGACCATTCTTTCCGCACTGGGGCTTCATTCTGCACCCGATGATGTCATAATGACGTCCTTTCAGAGGAAAAGACCAGACTGAAATAACGGACTGCCCCATTAACATCTTCTTCCCTTATCTTTATCTTGTTCTTATTATTTCTTTTTTGTTTTCTTTGTGGTGGTGTGTGTGGGGCACTACAAAGGTGAGGGGCAGATATGGAGGGACTGGGAGATGGGTTAGATTGGTGTGACCTATGTGAAATTCCCAATAAATCAATAAAAAAGTTAAAAAGAAGAAATTGCTTTTGCTATTTAAAAAAACCAAAGACAAACCAAACCAAACCAACCAACCAAACAACCCATCACATTATACAGTGGGATAGGACTCTTCAACCTTGTAGAGCTTGGGTCCTAGCACCCAGACCTCATTCAGTTTCTGCAGAAGCCTATAGATTTGTCACATTGAAGTAATGCTATTAATTGGATCTTTTTGGCTTTGTGGTTTTATTTGCATTCGATTTGAAAATTTGTTCTGGTTTAATAGTCTCTTAAAAGAACAATAATCATACATGGTTTAGTTTTACATATATGAATACTTAAATAACTATAATTTTTAATGCAACTTTGTGTCTTGATTTTTTTCCCCTCAATTATTTGAAAGCAAATAATCTAATAGTTCATGTTGTAAAAGACTGCAACGGATTCTATTTACGGGGCTTTTTTTTTTTTTTTTTTTTTTTTTGGAAAAATTTCTCAGTTAGCAAGTGTCCTTTACATGGTGCCCTATAAACAAAAGGCACACAACATGGGCTTGGCCAACTGAGGAAAATCCTTGGTTTTGTCCTAATTCTGTGACCAATTTGTGCTAGCTCTCTGACTGAAATAGTGATGGGCTTTAAGCATCCTTCCACCTCTAATACTGAGTCTATAAACTCTAGAGACTCCTGCCATTCATTTAGTTTGGGGCCTCACGCTGTCGCCTAGCCTGACCTATAAAATTGGATTTTTTTTTCAGGTTCTCTGACACTAGCAACTACAATGCCACGTTTGAGTTCATTCAGTCAGTTTTCTTGAAACATGGACTCACCTTCCTTGTTGGAAGTTGAAAGCCTTTTCCCTCCTTGAAAGAGAAAAAACAAAATAAAATAAAAGGAAATCACTTAACCCAGACCTTTAGACATGTAAGCCTAATAAATTCCTCTGGAAAAGGCTTTAATATCTCCAACAAAGATGGCTGGCCAAAGCTGAAGAACAGGATCGGCCCCTCCCTGCCTCTGATCCTGAGGATCAGAACTCTTAATTGGTGTGAAATCTCCCTGAGAGTGTGACAGACCTGGGAGCTTGCTTTGCAGTCTGAAGGCCCTTGCCCTGGGAGACACACGCTGTGGCACTTCAATACAACCCCGGAGCTGAATGAATGTGTGAGTTTGTCTGAGCGGCCACACTGTGGGCCCAGATTATGGGCTTGTTTAGGGCCTGCAGACATGGACAGACATTGAGAAAGAAGAAACACTTCTCTGAAATGATCAACTAGCCTCAAAGAGAGCCCAAATCAACCTCAGGAGTTGCTGAAGATGTGACCCATTTAAGAAAAGTCCCCTTTAATGTGTGATTGATTCAAGTTACTGCGTGCTAGGCAGCAGATTAGAAAGGGAGAATATACTCTTATATACTCTTACAAAAAGTTTCTGGTTGACAGTAGTAGGTGAACTCAGGTTAGATTTGAAGCCAAAAAAAAAAAAAGAAAAGAAAATGTCAAGAAAAATGTTTATAGTTGCCATTTGGTTTAAAGAGCCCTGAGACATCCAACTCTATTATGAAATATTGTCTTAGAACAAAAATATTTAATGGAGCTTCTGTAAATTAAATATAGTTTCTCCTTCGGCTTGTGATTTGAAGTCAAATTTCTGACTGAAGTGAGATCATTAACAGGAAAACAGAGGTGAAGGGATGATAGATGTGACCCTCAGCCTTGGCATACAGAAGAGCCCTGGCTGTTATTCTTCTGCTCAGCGCACACAGCAGATTTATCATCAGGACAGCAACCATATCCAAGGGGAGGAAAAGAAAGAGAAGTTACATATGATCCCTGTAACAGCATCTGTCATGGAGAAGCAAGTGGATATTCTTTCAGGGACGTTCCATTGAAAGAATTGCCTTTTATTGTCCTCTGAGCTGCTTTATGTTCATTTAATAAGCAACATTGAGTTTAAAGATAGCTCTACCCTCACAACACTCACAATAGGAAGTGATATTCTTGGCACCTCGGTACAATGGGCTGAGACAGTAATTACATCATCGGTACCTGTCAGAAACCAGTTGGGAGAGCAGAGGAGCTGGATGGGGAAAGCACTTAGAGATGGAAGACTCACAATTCTAATTAACTGCTGCTTATTCAATGATCTCTGACCATATAAATTGTACCGACTCTATGGTGCCTGAAGTAGTGAATAAGACAAATGATGCCATAATAGGAAGAAAGGCATCCAAATATTTCTTTTTATGCATTGGGAAATTAAGAGGCAGGGGTGGTTTAAGAACAATGCAGATATTGGATGGCATAAGCTTGCTAGAAACAATAGAAAGTCAGGTAATAATTCTAGCTGATTCTTCTTTTTAGCTCCGTTCTCATCTGCCGGGGATAATTCTGTTATTTTCTTCTTCTCTCTACTGCAAAGAAAAAGAAGAAACTAGTCAGTGTTATGCAAAATTGATGCTGGTTAAGTTGCTCACCCCATTTCTCAGAGTGAAGAGTGTAGCTAACAGACCCCATGTTCTCTACATGTGTGAGGTATGTGACCAGTCTGTGTGGAAATAGAATACTGTATTTTGGGGAGGCCTGTGGTGTGTGAGCAATGCTTTTGTATTTTATACTTATCAACAACGTAGGTTTAATTTCACGCAAGACTTCTTATTTCTAAGTGGCTTTAAGTAGTTTCTTTGGCTAAGTTCTGAGATCCTTTACACCCTCAACTGAGTGAAAACAGTACAGGGAAACAAGTGAGGGGGCTCACGGGGGTTAGTGTGTCTGTGTGAGAAGAAGCCTTGCACCTGAAATCTTCCTGGCTCTTTCAGAAACCACGCCCCTTTTTCTTAACTCTGGTATGTGTATTCTTTCCTCTCTACCTGTCTGCCCCTATAACTTAGGTAAAAATGAAGCAAGTCAGCAGCAAAACCAAGCAAATTCAAGTGATCGGGTCTCCTGGAGCTCTGTGCCTAGGGGACTAGTGTGTAAACCATGCTAAAACAGCCCATAAGTGAACATACTATCAGTTGCATATAAGGCCTGCAGATTTTCTATGTCCCTACTGCCTCAGCTGGAAAGCACGTTCTGTGGTTCTATTCTACTCCTAAAAAAAAAAGAAGTGTTTTCAGCTGCCTTCCTGGGTCAGCATGCTAGTTGACAAGCAACTCCCATAGCTTAGCAGTTTCGAAAAAAAAAATCATTTCTTGCCTGCTGCTGTCTGCTTTGCAGCTGCGAAGGAGAGGGGATTTGCTTCCTGTGGGTGTTCTGGAGTGAAGGCCTCCTTTCCTGTGAGGCTCTGGCATTGTCTGGATCTCATCCTCCCCAGCTAGCAGAAGGATGGCAAAAAACAGAGTGAGCACAAAGGACCGCACGAGTGAGTTTTGAGGCAAGTGTTCCGAGTGGAATGCATAATTTCTGCTCAATTTCCATGGGCAAATTGTCTCTTGGAGGCTCCGTCTAACTGCAGGGGAAGATGGGAGACTAGCTGTGAACCCTAGATGGATACAAGCTGTAGTGAACAGGCGACATTTTCCGTGCCACAGAGAGTGAAATTTGGCATTTGTCTGGTTCATTCTGATGAGGGGGATTAGGAGCAATTGGAAGTCATGGTGACAAACATGTACACTGTCCTTGTCTGCTCACTGTGGTGAGGTTTTGCCTTAGGTCTTTTACAATTCATCCTCCTGTGAGCCATGCTTGTCTACTGCCATTACCTGTGTATCCAGGGATCTCATAAGAAAGCATCTTTCAGAGCTTACGCTGGGATTGACTTAGAGAAATATTGGAGGCTTTGTTTGCTTTCTCCAATACTGTCTCCCTTTAAAGGTCTGTGAGAGAGATAGAAGCTGAACGCTTCTCCTTAACAGAGGGCGTATCTTCAGCTCTCTGTTTGAGTGAAGATATTCCCAGGGAGGATCATCATTTGCAAATAACCCTAGGGAAAGGATTAGTAGGAACTGGAGGCCCAAGTGACTTGTGGAAATAACATAGAAGCTGACTATACAAACTCCTTTAGTAACATTTAATGATTGCTTCTTGTTAATCACTTCAAAGTCTGCCCTAGTGCCTGTCTGTAGAGCATCTGGAAAGCACAGTCCATGCTTGCTGCCTTTTCCCTCCTGCCTAGCTTTCATTACGGATGCACACCTAACCTCAACCTTCAGTGCACCCTTAATTGAAGTGCCCACAAATGTCACTAATGGACTCTAATCAGTGAACTCCTAGTTTTTTTTAAACCTGCAGATGTTTGAACTGCTCTTTTGCTCTATCCATGTTCTACCAACTCATCTCTGTTGCTGAAGGTATTTAAAAAGAAAGCTTGCAACCAGTTATGATCTTATGCAGAGAATCGATGTGTCAGGGAAAGACCGAATGCACTGGCCCAGGACCTCTTCCAGGCTCTAGCTCTGTGATTCCCCCATTCCCACCTAATTTTCCCTTATTTTCTGCTTAGTTCATTCTCTAATTTATTTAACAAACTAAAAACCGAATCTTCTTTATGTCCAAAGGATACTGTCTGCTAAGAACCTGGCAACATCCCAAAGTGGCTAAAGTCTTGTGAAGAAGTTAAAGACTCATGGTACAGAGTAAAAAGGACTCCAGACTTCGGCTTCTGTGATGCATCTTCTGGTTATGAATTGTACAGTATCAGTAACTTGCTTGGCAGGTCTTTCAACAAAGTTATTGAGTGTCTACTATTTGATATACAACATACTAAGCTCAGAAATACAGAACCAAGCGAAAGAAACAAAATAGCTCCTGCCTTCAGAGAGCGCGTAGTCTACTAGGGAAGATAGTTGTCAAACATGGACAGTTCAACAACTAATTGAAAAACAAAGCATGGTGCTTTATGGTGTCTATGAAATACTGTGGGTCACTACTATCCGCTGTATGCCACCCACACACATTCTTTTTAATTACATTTTTTTATTTTTTGAGATTATAATATAATTTCATCATTTGCCCTCTCCCCTACTCTCCCATCCAATCCTCTCATATAGCCTTTGCTCTCTTTCAAACTCATGCCTTGTTTTTCTTTAGTTTTTGTTACATATTTGTGTGTGCTCTTTAATATAAAAATATAACCTGCTCAGTCCATGTACTGTTGCTTGTACGTATGTTTCCAGGGCTGACCATGTGGTATTGGACAACCAATTGACATACTCTTCCCTGGGGAAAATTATTTCACCTACTCTCAGCTTTCCTTAGTTGCTTGTAGTTCTTTGTCTAGGCTCGAGGCCTCATGAGCTTTCCCTCTTCCACGTTAGCATGTCTCTTGGTGTGGTCCTTGTTTGGGTCATGCTTAGTAACCCATGTTGTCAGACTACATGGGTGTAGCTTCTCGGACATTTCAAGGAGACAAAATCTCCCAGCAAATTTTCTGTTTCTCTGGCCTGGACAATCTTTCTGTACCCCTTTCCACAATGACCCATAAGCCGTAGGTGCAGGAGTTGTGTTGTAGATGATTCACTTGGAACTGGGTTCCACAAGTTTGCATTTTGGTCAGTTATGGTTTTCTGTAACCATCTCTGTCCGTTGAAAGGAGAAGTTTCCTTGAGGCACACTGAAAACCATACTAATCTGTGGGTATAAAGATACATATTTATAGTGAAGTTAGGGATTTTGCTGGTTTAATACAGTGGCAGTTGAAGGTTCTCTTTCTTCCAAGATCCTTGACTTCAGTATCCCCAGGTAGTTGACAAGGCTTCCAGTAATAGGATGATTTCCCTCTAGCTGAGCAGTTCTAAAATCTAATTAGAGAGTTGTTAGTTGTTACTGCCAAGGTGTGCATACCATTATTGCACCCTTAGGGTTATTATGCCATGCTAATTGTTGTTATGACGTATAGGTGTCACAGCTGGGTAGGATTATAGGTTGCTTCCCTTCTTTGCCATCTACCTTGTGGTACCAGAAAAGCTAGTCCTCAGGAAGGAGGGGTTCAGGCCAGATTCAGCTCAGGTCCTCTGGGTCCTATGTCTGAAGCACATGGTATCTTCAGCAACAGGGAGGTACCCTTTCACCTGGAAGCGGGGATCACCCAAGAGCCATTGAACAAGGACCCTCAGAGTCCTTTCTGATAGCCTTCCTCTTCTATGTCCCCAACCACAGTACATCTCAAGGATAATGTACCCAGTCACTATAGAAAGGGTGTCTGGGATCTGACCATTTTAAAGTGTGCATGCCAAGCTGAATGACTTAGAGGATCTGCTACTTAGACAAAAGGGAAAATACGGTCCAAATATAGTCAATATTCCATCACGTGTAACCCTGGTCTGGTGAGAGGAGGTTGATGAGCATGCTCTTCTATTATTTTGTCTGAGTTTCAGTTGGCTGCGGGGCATCTCTTACAACTGTTACTATGGGGGTCAAAGTGATGGCTCAGTTGGAAAGTGCTCACCACACGTTCATGTGGACCTGAGTTTTATCCTCAGTGTGCAAGTTGAAAAACAAACAAACAAACAAACAAACAAACCCCCCAAAAACTGGGTTTGATTCAGGCAGTGGGGAGGGAAAGTATTTATGTAATCCAAACGCTGGGGAGGTAGAGACAGATCCCTGGATCTTAGTGGTCAGCTAGTGTAGCCTAATCAGCAAGCTGCATTTTCAGTGAGAGATCATCTTCAAAAATATGGTGGCGAGTGACAGAGAAAGACATCCAGCATGGTTCTGGTCTCCCCATACATGCCACTCAACACATATGCACACATAGAGAAATGCAAATGTACACACACACACACACACACACACAGAAACACGTACATACCTGGAATTATAAATTGAGCCATAGTTTCTTTAAAGCTGAAGTTTTTGTATGAATATCTTCTCTTAGATAACAATGATAAAAAGATATAAACAGTCTTTTGACATGAATCTTGACATTTGTTGGTTACCATAGTCCTAGAGAAATTGATACTTGATAGAGGAGAAGAGACATACTGGCTGTCTATCTTCTGCATTGCACAACATTGAATGGAATCCTGCAACTGTTTCTTTCAGAAGAATGTTCTCAACCCAAGCAATTCCTCATAAACTTGATAGACATGAGGAGTATGTCTTAGTCAGAACAGGGTGCTGTGACAAATTATCTTAAACTGGGAGGCTTATAAACAATAGTTTTATGTTTCTTGGTTTGGGAGGGAGCCTAGAAGTCCAGGGTCAGGTTCCATCACAAGCATGCTCTAGTGAGGAACCCTTTTGCATTATAGGCTGTTGATTTGGAACAGCGTCTGTTGCCTATGCTAAGGCACTGCCCCTCATGGCTGGTTGCCGCCCGCGGTGGCCATGCTGGCAGAGGAGCGTGCTGATTAAAAGAATCATAGCCATGGTTATCTTTTTAGAGCTTTATTGGCGGGGGGGGGGGGGGGGGGGAGAGAGAGAGACAGAGAAAGAGAGAGACAGGGGGAGAGGGGGGGGGAGGGAGAGAGGGGGCCCGACGGGAGGAAGGAGCGGAAAAGAGAGGGGACAGAGCGCCCACCCACTTTTTAGGCTGGGATGCCGTTGAAGGCTGATGACGTAATATTAAGGACCAAATCCTTACAGCGTCTTTACACTGTAAAAAGAAAAACAAAGAGCTCTATGGATCCCTGTTACAAAGACACAGATTTCATTCATGAAGGCAAATAACATCACATTCGGGGACAGACTTTCAATATGTGAATTTGCACAGGGTGACTCCCAAACAATTTCCAGCAGATTACAGACACAGAAAATGATGAAGAAAATTTCCCAACACCAAACCTTATCGCCTGCAGTCACTGTTTGACCTAAGAGTGGTGATAGAGGACGATGTATACTCCTTAGTAGTAGTCTAGAAATACATGACCTTCTTCCATCTTTCCTTTGTTTTTGTCTTGGATTCCGGGAAACTGGGAGCCAAGTTGGTGCTCACATAAATGTCTTACTTTGGATTCTTGATCAAATTCTTCCCTGTTTTCTCTAAAAAAGGTGTTGATATCTTTTTCATAGCTCTGCTTTTAACCATCGTCTAGAGGATATGGACTTTTACAGTAAACTGACTTTTGAAATATGGATGAAATGGAACTGACAAATAAATAAGGCAAGCATAAAAGAGACAACTTCAGATTGTGTATTAACGTCTTATTCCACCATAGCCTTCTCCTGAGGTGGGAGGAATTTGGGCTGTCAGATTTGTCTTGAAAACTTTGGGTGGCAGCGTGGTGCTCCCACTTGGGAAGTAAATAAATAAGCTTCACTCTTCAATCTGTTCATCTTCCTGCATTTTAACTAGAGGTTAAATCTTGAGAGGGGTTGGCATGAATGGGTGATTACTACCAAGATGAATGATGATGATATTTATTATGGCAACTGTTCTTCTTTATTTGAAATTTCAGAGGAAGGCCGTGTTTATCTCAGTCAGTCACTGAACTTGGAAAGTAGGAACACTAGATTTCCCCCTTCTTCCCAAATAGCAAGTTTTAAATATGACAGGCAGTAAAGAAGTCATGTTCCAGAATACTACAATGTTGTTAGTGGAAAATGCAATTAAAATGAAATAAGTATGAAAAGGGATGTTTTTGGGTGTAAGTAAATCTTTCTTCTGCCCCATCATACTTTTAGTGACCTTTATCTCACTCAAAAATACCTATATGCACTTCCTGTAGATCTCACTACAGATGCTTACATCCCTGGATGCTTCTTCTTCATCAGCTGCTAAGATCTGTGTTGGGGAGGCCAAAGGGACAGCTGCTTCTTCTGGGTAGAAATGGTGGGTATTTAAGTTAGTGGTTGGCTGTGCTCAGGTTTCCATGTACCCATATTTAGTCCACTGGATGGGTCCTCAGGTGGAAACAGAATGCCTAAGTAGACCAGGGCTTAGGAACCATGAGCCAGAGGCTGGCTCTTTCTGCTCGTCTTTATTCAAGTACTAGAACTGTTAGTAGCCCTTGAATTTGACATTTTAACCTTCCAGATGTAGGCTGTTTAGAGACCTTGAAAGAGCTGAGGAACTAGAGGCTTTCCTAAAGAAAGAGCTTGCCTGATGCTGACTTAGTGGGAGAGAATAACTTAAATATGTATGAAATTAAGAACCCCACCCAGAGTCTTCTTGTCGGCCATGAGAATATTAGGGACCATTTTGCTTCAACTGTTCACCTTCCTAGGTTCTAATGTAGGAGGTCCAAGCTCCTTCTGAGCTTATGAGGTCTTCAGGGACCTTTACCACCTGGTCTTCAACCTCTTTTGAGAGGATCCTGTGCCTCAGGCCTGTCTTATGATGTTGTCTAACTTTTGCCCGCAATTTAATGCCCCAGGACAAAAAGCAGCATGACCCCCCATAGTTCTGGCTCCCTCATCTCCTTTACAGCTTGCTCCCACGGCTCTCAGAGCCCTTGCTGCTCATTTCAATGAGCCTGTCTGGAAAAGGCTACTTTCATCTCCACCACTATCACCGTAGTAGCTTTGACCTCCCAACATCTGCTCTCATCCCATCATGATGGCCAAGTAGACACGATATCATCTGTGCTATAGTTCTCCTGGAACCTATTACAGCTTCTTCATTCCTCATAGGAGTGGGGGAAAATCCATCAGACAGAGAGAATTGGAGGCTTATGGAAAAGGCACAGGTTCTGGTATTCTGTCTCCACTGACCAGTTGTGGGATCTGGACCAGGTTTCTAACCTCTGCCTCCCTTAGGCCTCTGTATTGTATTGATGGTTATTTGTAGTGAACACTCATGAAATGCCCGTAAAATCTCCCAGTACAGCCCTGGTACAAAATAAGAGCTCAGGAAACTGAAGTTGTTTTTAATCTTGGCAATACTTATTCTTTTAGCCATAAAGCAATCTGTTTGTGTTTCAAGAACGAACTTCCCAGTTGTATGTTATTCTTGGGGCGAACATCAATTTCTCATGACTCGCTCTTATTAAAGCTCGAGGAATGGAGAGCTGGATTGTTCCTGAGCACAGAAGGCAAAATACATTTAGTCATGTGTGTTGAGAAGAGGGTGGGAATTAGAGAATTTTATCCAAGCTATTATCAGTAATTGTTAAATGCAGCTTGAGCAATTATCAAAACTTTAAGGGAAAGTTGCATTATTGATAGCGTGCTTATTAACTCAGTGGGAATGACACTTAATTAAAAACCAGTGGGGATGCCTTTGGCTTTCCATTAGATGCAGAAGATTTTGCTGCATTGCAGAAGTGTAATGAATGCTTCTGCTTTAATCTGACTTTCTGGAACTCCAGTGTTTATTTAGGTGATAAACGATTGTCATTGATCTTTTGTAAGTTATTATTGCTGGCTATTTAAAAAGAGACCCAGATCATTTTTATTCTATTATTTTTGAAAGGCTACAAAGAAAAAAATTAAAATGTTGTTTCCTGGTTACTGTTTACTGTCTCCACAAACCTCTAATGCTACTCAGATTTATTTTTATTTCTTTTTGGTTGGATGTACCACAATCTAGAGAGATGATTTGGTTTTATTGTCAGGTGCATGCTAAAATTCAGGAAACAATGGGGGAGATTACCAAAGAGCATATTTATAGAAGAAATTAGAGAAGCAGTTAACCTGAGGTGAATTTTTAGGGCTGTAAAATAGCAACAACTGAGATTACAATCGGTTGTGAATATACTTATGCAAGAATCCAAAGAATGGACAGAAATCCAGACTAATTTCAGATTGGCACTGGATTTCACCTACAGAAGCAAGTATATTCTCACCTGTGTGATAACTCTGTATGTGATAATGGAATGGAAGTGAGAAAGACATTTTCCCTCTCTTGTTGTCTGGTACATACATACATCAGCATTCATCTATTTTTCTAGAAATGTCTGTTGGAATTCCCTCTGAAGTCTCACCTTTGGATTCTAGTCTTTGCAATGTTGTCACACATGTCTCCTGGTTTCTGGCCTTAACCTCCAGATCTTGTCATGCTGTGCTTAGG
>CABHPQ010164959.1:34495-55124 GCA_902168405.1 Peromyscus aztecus | reverse complement strand
GATGCTGGATTACTTGTGTGGGTCCAGGCTAATCATGAAGGGATTGAAGCAAATGGATCAAAGGCGGGAGGAAAGACATGGTGACAACCGTAGAGGCTGGAGCGGCACACTTTGAAACTGAAGGAAGAGTTCACAAAACAAGGATGGGCATGGGAAGACTGGGAGGTGAGCACAATCGGGGTGCATGATGTGAGATTCCCAAATAATGAATAAAAAAAAAACTTGAAGAGAAGGTTGAAGAGCATATTAGATATAGTCAAATAAAAAATTAGAAGATAGAGCAGAGGAAAATGTCCAGGAGGAAGCAACAAGAGCAATCCAGTTACTTAAATTTTCTTTAATTTTTGTCATCAGTTTGTGCCACACAATTTTATACATTGTATATCTACCAGTTAATTTGATTTGGATGATTATAAATTATACTATTAGTTTTAGCATTCAAGTCCAGGATATAGAAATAAGAGCTAGTTCACTCATCAACTTACAGGTTTACTTTTGGAAAGCTTTTCCCCCCCATTTTTTGGTTTTTCTTTTTTTTATTAATTTATTTATTATCTATACAGTGTTCTGCCTGCATGTACACCTGCATGTCAGAAGAGGGCACAAGATCTAATTTTAGATGGTTGTGGGCCACCATGTGGTTGCTGGGAATTGAACTCAGGACCTCTGGAGGAGCAGCCAGATGACCTCTGAGCCATCTCTCCAGTCCAGTCTTCCTTTATTTAATGTATGCCTTTTATTTCCTTTTCTTGTTTTATTGCTATGGAATGTATTTTCAATACTATTTAATATGAGTGATGAGAGTGTACACTACACCTTATTTCTGGTTTTGGATGTACAACATTTTCCTTCTCCTTGAGATTATAACATTACTTGTAAGTTTTTGTTGTGTTCATTACCAAACTACAGAAATACTCTTGTATTCTTATTTATTCTTGACAGTGTTGAGCATGAATATGGTAAATGCTGTCAACTCTTTTTGTAAATTACTTGATATGGTCATATCATCTTTATTCCTTAGTTTGCAAATATTATAGAATACAATGATAAGTTATTTAATATTGATCTAGACTTCACTACCAGAATGAGACCCATTTGGTCATGATATAGGGTCTTTTTTATATATTACTGAATTATTTTTATGTGCTACAGTTCTACTGAGTAATTTTGCACTTATTCATGAATATTGGCCTGTAGTTCACATCTATGTTCTCTTATTTTAAAAATTTGATGTTGGAGTATGTTAACTTTTTAAATGAATTGGGAAATATTCTCTCTTTTTAGTTTTGTTGCAAAGGATCAGATAGAATTGGTATTAGTTCTTCTTTGGATAGTTAGAATTATTTAGTGAAACCACTTGAACCTGGAGATCTCTATGTTGGGAGATCTATACTTCTGATGTTGATGTCCTTAAATAGTTATGTGGCTACTCAGAAGATACCTGGTCTAAGTTGTCAGGTCCTTTTTTTCTTTTTTGAGTAGAATAGGTCCATTTTGTGGAAGTTGCTAAACACATAGGTAGAATGCTTTGTAGTGTTCTCTTATTGTTCCTTTGCTTTGGGCAAGTCTACAGTCATACCACTGCTTTATGATTTCTGATATATCAGCAATCTGTGTCATAGGTCTTTTTTTACTCTATTAATGCCTGGTATTTCTGAAGCACTGTTTGTTGGGTTTTCTCTGCCTTTTTTTTTTGTTTTGTTTTGTTTTGTTTTGTTTTGTTTTTCGAGACAGAGTTTCTCTGTGTAGCATTGCACCTTTCCTGGAACTCGCTTTGGAGACCAGGCTGGCCTCGAACTCACAGAGATCTGCCTGGCTCTGCCTCCCGAGTGCTGGGATTAAAGGCGTGTGCCACCACCGCCCGGCTTTCTCTGCTTTTATTATTCCTTTAGTTCCACGATTTCCAGTTGTCTCTCTGTTAACTGTGGATTTATTTTCCCTGTTCTTTTTCAGACTTTTTGAGGTTGAAGCTGAGCTGGTTGACGTGAGACATTTTCATGCACTGTGGGCACCGTGGGCACTGTGAGCCTTTTAGCCCTGAGTTAGCCTTGTCTCACAGATTGAGATTGGGTTTTCATTCCCTTTTGATGCCATTTTAATTTAATATGAGTCTTCCCCTTTGACCCTTTGGTTATCCAGAACTGTTGTTTATTTTCAAGTGTTGGAGATTTTCCCATTTCTGCTATTGATTTCTAGTTTGATTCTATTGTTACAGGAGAACATTCTGGATGATCGCATTTCTTTTTCTTTCTTTAAAAAAAAGTGGCTGGAGATTGAATCAGTCTTCGTTATATTTTTGTGGGTGTTTGCAAAGGATATTGCATTGTTCTATAGAATGGTCTATAAATGTTGACTGGCGCTTAACGACAGTGATGTTGGTTTCTTCTGCATCTGAGCTGATTTACTAAGTAACAATTGTATTCATTGTTTCTTGAGATAAGGATGCTGAATTCTCCCACTGGGATTGTGAAATTGTCTATCGCGCTCCGTCCACACCCAGCAGGTTTCACTTCGTGTACTTTACAGCTTTATCTACTAACATTTTGATCGGGCACATTTAGACATATTATGGTCCCTTAATGGATTGGCACGTTGTCATTATGTCATGCCCTTTGCTTATTACTGTGAGGTCCACCTTATCTGTTATTAATACAGCCACGCCTGCTTTCGCTTAGTAACCTTTGCACCGTACACCTTTTTTTCTATCTTTTTACTTTCAACCTGCCTGTGCCACTATATTTGAAGTGAGATTTTGGTAGATAGCATACAGTTGGAGCATGTTTTTTCCCCCTGGATTCTTTATTATGATTGTATGTGTGTATAATTGTGTGTATGTGTGTACACGCATAGGTGTATGCATACCATGGCAAGTGTGTGGAGGTCAGAGAACCATTTGGGGGGGTCGGTTCTCTCCTTCCACCCTGTGGATGCTCGGGTGGTCAGACTAGCTTGGTAAAGGCTTCTATCCACTAAGTTGGCTCTAGATCAGATTTTTTGGATTATATTATCTTATTTTTTGAGATGATAATAGAATTATGGAATTTCCCCCCTTCCCTTTGCCCCCTCCAACCCCTACCATATACCCTTTGCTCTCTTTCAAATTCATTGCCTTGTTATCACTAATTGTTGTGTGTATATTCCTGACTATAAATGCAACCTGCTCAGCCTGTGTAATGTTACTTGGATGTATGTTTTCATGGCTGACAATTTGGTACTGGATAACCAGCTGGCATGCTCTGGAAGACTGTTTTCCGGACTGTCAGCATCCCTTGGTTGCCTGTAGTTCTTTGTCTAAGGTTGAAGCCTCCTGTGCTTCCCCCGTCATGCTAGCATGTCTATTGGTGCTGTTCTTGATCAGGTCATGTTGTGGTCTTCGTTCTGTGTGTCCTTACACCCGCAGACAAATATGGCCCTTATCCCTCATCAAGGAAACTTTGCTTTGCAGCAAACAGACCATTCCAGAAAGCCACAGAAGGGACACAAACCATTCATGCCCCTTCACCATCTCTCCATCTCTAATACTCTTATTTTAAATATTTCCTCTATCTGTCTTTAGAACTGCCTCATGTTTTTATGTTTTGTTTCACAAAACACACTTTAGAAGATTCAAGAGGAAAAGCAAGTCCTGTTGTGTGTATCTGTGTCTCCATACACCACATGTTCACCCCTTTCTGGCTCTCCAGGCTTGCTATTCCTTTATTGATTCTTCTCTGTGTAGAAGGACGCCAGATGACCTTTTAGGCTAGGCCCTCTGGTGACACATTCTCCTGGCTTTCTATTCCCTGTGAATGTCTTTCTTTTCCCTTCATTCTTTGGGGTACTTTCCCTGTATAGTTCTGGGTTGGCAGTTGTTTCAAAACATGAGACATAGGGTACTAGTTCCTTCTGGCCTCTGTGGTTGTGATGAGGGAGAAGATGTCATAGTCGTTTATTTCATCTCTCGGGCTGTGGTTAGCTAACCTTTCAGAGGTTTAATCACAGTGTGAATTAGTGTGGAATTCTTAGACATTTGTGTGGGGCTGGAGACTTTCAGTTTTCGTTCAGCCTTCTCTTTTAGCCTGGCTTTTTCTGGTGTAGCTCCAGCGAGGATAGGGGAGGAAGGGCTTTGTTCTTTCCAGGTAGAAGTGTGTGTTTCCCGTTAACCTTTTGTGAGACCTGAATTGGGAGTTCCTCACAACTGCTGTGTGGGGAGACAAGTTTTACCTTCCAGCACTGATGGTGCAGGGGGATTGCTCTTGCTGTTTGGTGAGGGTTGAAGTTCTGACTCTTGCTTAGGCATCCTCTGATCCAGCTCAGCAGGAGGAAGAGGGCTTCCTCCTTACTGATGGGTCGCAGTGGACACCCAAGCTTCAGCCTGGTCTCCACCGATGCTGGGTGCAGGTTGGGAGGTGGGGGGCTTGGCTTGTTATCAGCCCTAGCATCTATATGATTTTCTAATGTCAAATTTCTTAGATCCGAGATCTCTGATGGGTCTGCCTTTTCCTGTCTTTTTGTGTTTGTTTCACACAACATTTTGGGCAGGAAGTTGGTTAATAGTCAGGGACAGCCTGAGAAAAGTGTCTCGGATGCCATCTTCCCAGACTGTGCCTTTTGCTTTTTGTGTGTGGTGGACCCTTACTGTTAGAGATGGGTCAAGTTCAACTTACATTTGGAAGCTGGGCTGTGAAGGGAGAACATTCCTGAGCTTCCTCTGCTGAGAAATAGCTTTCTGTCGTGATTTGTACCGATGGATGCCCTGCTAGCCATTATTGGGAGGGCCATTCATTCTGCTTGTACCAGGGGGCCCTAATCAGCAGCTACTCAAAACATTTAACACTCCATGAGGTGGCTGTTGAGCCAGGGTGATTCCCTCAACTGGTACACTCCTTGTGGGGAGAGGAGGGCAGACTTTCTCCCTCTTTTATCCTTTCCCTCTCCCTTGCTTCAAATTTGCAGAAAAGTACCATATTTTCATGACAGAGATAAGGAAACTATGTCTTTATGGTATGCATGTATGCTCTTCAGGCAGCAAAGTGGTTGTGCTCACTTGAGGCTTCAGGCTTACCTGAGGGTCAGCTAGCCCCACATGGCAAAGTTTCTTACTCTTAATCGCCCTTTATGATTCTGATGTGAAAATCTTATTGGAGGGGAAATTGTGCAGATAATGAGTATAGCTTGCATCCTGGGGGCCTTGAAATGCAGTTTACTAAGCCAAATACAAAAGACAACAGTCTAAACATAGATTCAGCCATAGTCACGCTTTTCCTGTTGAAGGCTTAAGGAAAAAAAAAAAATTACCAAGCAGGGGAACTGTCACACTTCCCATTGTTTGTCAGAGGCTAGATTGGGACCCGACAGTGGCAGCTGCCAGGGGCCTAACATTTCAGCACAGAGGTAAAAATCAGGGCGAGAGTCGGGAGTCTCTGGCTCCTCTCCAAGTCTCAAACCGCTCTAGCCTCGGTCTTCTTCGGACAGGGCCCTATGTGCATTCTGCCACTGAGTTATGTCCTGAGTCCCTTCATTGTCACTGAGGGCACGAGGGCTCTTCTGCAAATGTGTGGTAATTATAGAACTTGCATAGAAGATTCCTGTAGTTTAAAAAGAAATTCAATTGGATAACGACGTGTATGAACACTACAGAACATAGATTTCCCCCACGCCCCGCCTCCCCCACACCCAAGTACTGGCAGTTGAATTTAGAGCCTCACATATCTCAGGCGAGTGCTCTACCACTGAGTTACATCTCTTCCCCCCTTTTAGCTTTTTATTTTTAGTCAGGTTCTCACTGAGTTGCTCCGGCCACGTCTGAACTCCCTCTGTAGCCCAGGTGGACCTTAAGCTCATGGTCCTTCTGTTCCAATCTCCTGAGTAGTTGGTATCACAGGCTTGTGACACCAGACCCAGCTTGGATTAGAAAATTAAACTACCACTAAGTCCTAGAAATAACTTACAACTCTGCTTGTGAGGTAGTTTATCATCAAGTCAAATTTTTTTTGTTTTTAAAGACTATATATCTGGCTTTTTACTATGAGTTATTGGAGATACAAAAGTGGCCAAGCTCCAGCTCCATCTTTAAGGAGATAACCATCTATAGGGAGCTGAATGTATATAAATGAACCCGAAGCAGGCTTCATGGAGGAGGCGCTGTTTGAACTGAATCTTGAAGAACTGTTTAGTGTGATACGCAGCAGCCATGGGTTCTGATAGAAGAGGGGGATACAGGAGGAGCGGTGGAGTAGAAGCCACACCTCTAAGGAAACAGGTTGGTGAGGCGCTGCTAGGCAGTGGGGGAGGTCTTCAGGGAGGAGCCAGTCCCATCACTCGAGGGTCAGACGTCTCTCAAGCTGCAAAGCTCAAGGCGAGAGGGACTGAGAGGTCTCAGTTTGCTGATGTTCTCAACTCTCTTTTATGTCACATGGGGACTCATTCTTTAAAGGAAGACATCATGCCAAGAAGGGCCAGTGGCTCTCATGGTGGGCGCCAGAAGCCCAATAGGTGGAGGATATAGCTGCAGAGAGATAGGAGAAATGAGGAGAGAGCTTGAGGGCAGGAGTCTGCTCTGGCTGTGTGGGGTGAAGGAGGGGGCGAAGCAGGTGGAACTGAGGCAGAAGATGAAGGTTGGATGGGAGTGAAGAAAGGCTGGGTCTTACCCGCTGTGTTTGCAACTGATGATGGAGTGAATGGTTGAGCCGGGGAAGAGCAGATCTGCTAAGATCTCTGTTTTAAGAATGGTTCTTTGGAAAGAGCCTTCGGTTGTAAAAGAACAGAAGAGATAGGAAAATCAAACAAGTTACTTAGTTTTAAAAGGAGGAGGAGGAGCTTAAAATACTACACCATTGAGAGACAAGGGCAGATGAAAACCTTCACACATTTTCTTAATAGTTAGAAAGAGGAAAACATATTGTTCTCCATTTTGTGGACTTACTTTTGGCAGTCCTGGGAACCAAGCCCAGGGTTTTTAGTTCATCCTGAGCCGTGTGAGCAACACTCTCTGCCCACTACTCTTTATTTTTAGCAAATATAGTACGGGATTCTCAAGAAGCCAAGATGTGTTCCACATCCTGGGATGGGTGAGGAGAGCCAGGTTTCCTGGTCTCCCTGGGGCACTGTCTACCACACGGGATCCTGGGAGCCACACTGGACTCCTAAGGCTGTGACCCATTTTTTTTTTTTTTAAGCACCAGCAGGGCGAGGTTCTTTTGAGGTTGCGCCCATGAGCAAATACTTGAGAACAGTTGAATCTTGGCTTGTGCCTGATGTGCTCATGTGGCCCAAAGAGAGTTTTGATTGTTCCCTTTGGAGAGAGGATTTTTCCATAACAAGTTTCAAATATAATCTGTTGAGGGCATTGCACGTGTGCTCAGTAGCTAAGTGCAGGGCCAGCAATAGTGGAGGAGGAAATAGAAGGAGCAGCGGGGCCTGAGGAGCGCTGGGCTGTGGAGTCAGGCTGCCTGGGTTAGCTTCTCTGTCTGCCTCCTACTATGTGTGTGATCTCGGTTGAGATATTTGACTATCAGAGGCCCATTTCTTTGTAAAGTGGGTGTGGTACTAGACCTAACCCCTAGGAGATGTAAGGACTCCAGGTGCTGATGTGCACCCTGACCTCAGGAGAGCTCCTGGCACGTAGTAAGTGCTCAGTGGTGCAGCTACCTTAATTATTGTTGATGTCATCTTTCTTAAGACATGGTGGAAGTGTTCCACAGTGCTATGACATTTGAGCTTCGGTGCCATCTAGTGGCTGGGACACTTCCGATGCTAGTATAAATCTTGGTGTTACCTCCACAGGCGACAAAACAAAACAACAAAACAAACAAACAAAACCCCATTTCTCTCTGGTACTAGTGATCTTGTTCCAGGCCCAGGTTGAGTAAAGAGAATCATCTTGTCTCTACAGAGAGAAAAGGGAGTTTGATTATGGGCCTTTCATGCCTTCTCTCTCTTGGACTGACCACACAGGAAGTCCTGTGTTCATAATGGATATAGCAGCCCGTGGGGCAGGACAGACCTGTAAGGACAATGGTTAGGGATGGGCTTATGGTAGTCACATGGTTTGCAAGTCATCAGCTGAAGGACTTCAAAAGTTACTTAGCTTGTCTGGGAAGAGCAAAACGTAATTGTGGTAGTTTTCAAAGGAATGTACACAAACACATAAGGCCTGAGGCACAGGTGGCCAGTAAACATTAGTTGGACTTGTTTTCACATTTGCAGCAGATTCTTAGGCTAAAGAAGTATTCCATTCATTTGCTCATTCATTCATCCGTTTAATTGATGTCTACAGATAACATACCACACATCTGGAGCTGATCTAGATGCCATGCACTGAAGTCAGAGCTTCTCCAAGCCTGTGCTGTGGGACTCTAACCAAAGAGATGCTTGGGGTGCATGTATCGTTGAGTAAGTTATAGACTGAGCAAAGGACTGTCTGAGAGGCCTAATTTTCATCATAGACATAACCCATTTGTACAAACTTACATGACACTATTAACCCAAGCAGGAGGTTAAGTATCTTTTAAAAACATTTTATTTATTAATTTAATGTGAATTATGTGTATGTGTGTATGTATCCATGTATGGAAATGTGAAGGCAGGTACCCAGAGAGTTCAGAAGATGGCACTGGATCCTTTGGAGCTGGAGTTACAGGCAGTTGTGAGCCGCCTAATATGGGTGCTGGGACTTGAACTCAGATCCTTTTCAAGAGCAATGTGTGCTCTTAGCTGCTGAGCCATCACTCCAGCCCCAGGGAAACAGGCTTCCCTTAAAAATTACCACTAGGGTATAACGAGTTTTCAGAAGGGGAAAACGGAAGTGCCTTGAGGAAAGGGTGTTTTTATCTAATTTGTCTGGAAACGTGGTGTGGGCTGCTGGCAAACCTGGAGTCTCCATTAAAGTGTGCTTGTGGCCTCAGTGCGATGGTTCAGGTGGCTCAGGGACCTTGCTGAGGTGTTAGGGGGCATAGTGTTTATTTTATTTTATTTTTCACTTGACTGTTAGCAATCTCATTCCCCCCCCCCCACACACCTTTCCCCACATTAGCCCCGTGTTCCTAATATTTTCTCACTTCATTTACTAGGAGCTTAGCAAATTCCTTTAGATTTCCTTTAGCAAATCACCCTGAAGTATGTAGCAGACCTGGGAGGATTCTTAGGTTAGGTCCTAGAAGAATAAGTTTTATGAAGGACTTGGGGAAGGGTGTTGAGGGGAGGAGAAAACAGACATGATGCTCCGGAAGAATAAAGTAATAACATAGTAGGTATGAAACCATTTAATGAATGCTATCTATGTGCAGGACATACTTGTGTTAGGCCAAATAATAAAAAGCATACATTTTCATAGTATTAACAAATTGACAGAGTGTTTCTACACAAGATGATGGACTCCTTGGGGATTCTTGACACATCCCCCATGCAGAGGAACATACTGAAGTCCAGTTGAGACAGTGGAGTAAGACTTTTCCACATATCAAAATGGAACACCAGTTTAAAAGACACGAACGAACCTGCAGCCTGGAAAATGTCCATTTAAGCAGTATCAAATGTCCCCTAAGTGAACACTGCTTGGGAATTCCCAGATAATGGCGATAAAGACCGTCCACCAGCATTCATTCTGGGCCCCCACGGCCCCTCAGTTAGTCTTCCCCACACAGAGAAGGAAGCTCCGGTGTGGCTGCTGCACAAAGCCTGTTGATTCTCTGGGGTCCTGCGATTCCTTTCCTTCTGAACCCTGCCTTCCTGCTTCAGTGCTCTCGTTAAAGCTTTCTGGAGAGAAAACACCTTCCCTGAGCCCACTTGGCAGCCTGCTTCTTACATTAATTTCCCTTCATATAGATATGTTCCTCAGCCCCCAGAGGATAATCAAGGGGGTTATTTTCTAATCAGCATCACTGCCAACCCTCAGGGTCAGGGTCTTTTGCTAAAATCCTACTTTTTTTTTTTTCATATTTCCTCAGCAGGCTTCATTGTTCAGTCAATCTGTTAAAGAGATTTCTCTTCACACACCCTAGCAGAAAAAAAAAAATCAGCTGATTTCCTCCATAGGTGGTTTCTGACTTGGAAGAAAAATGGCTTAAAAATGTGGTTTTACGTTTTGTAGTAAAGATATTTAGAGGTGGGCATGGTGGTATAGGGCTATAAAGTCCCAGCAGTCTGGAGACTGAGGCAGGAGGGTCTCACAGTTGAGGCCAGTCTGAGCTATCGAGCAGGATTCTGTCTCAAACAAACAAACAAACAAACAAAACAACAAAAAGCAGGGTCTTTCTTTTTGTCTGCTCTCTAGGTCCAATTACTGCTACTGTTGAGGCTTGCCTAAAAGGTACTGTTGTTGAATCCATTTCTGGTGGATCCCAGGTGAAGACGACGTAGCCTTCTGAATTTCCCTTTTGGCAGTTGATTTAGGGAAGACATATTTACACAATTAGAACACAACTTTTAAAAACTGTTAGCCCACAGTTTGCATTCTCCAAGGACTATCAGTGGTCTAAAAGCTCTGTGTATGCTCTTAATGGTCTTCTTTATTACGTTGGTATGGTGATTTACCTATCATGAGTCTATAACTCTTATTTTTTTTGTTCTCTGATGTATTCTCTCTTCCCTGAAGGTTGGAGTTTTAAAGAGCTCTATCTGGTGTGTGTGTGTGTGTGTGTGTGTGTGTGTGTGTGTGTGTGTGTGTGTGTTGCTGTTTTTGCTTTTGATGGCTGGCACAGGAAATTCGGGCGTAATCAGACTGTAAAACCCTAAGCAGAGAGGAGATTGTCATTTCGGCTACAGACAAGCAGATAAGAGGCGGCTATTTACTAGTCAGAAAGATAAGAGAATGAGTTTGATTCCTCATTAAAAGCGCCATAGTTTAAGTCATTTAAAGACAGGCTCTGTGTCTTTGCTTATTAAGTTACATAAACAAGGTGAAGTGCTGTGGGGGAGAATGGAAACTCTTGGTGTGACCTATAATTAGAAAATTTCCACACAGAGGCTGTGTGCTGCTTCCTGACCCCACTCACCCATGGAGGCTGAGCCATCATGGGAGACAGATAAGAAAACACCAAGGAAGGGAAACTTGAGCCAGGCTGCCTGCTTGCCCTGGTGGCGACTCCCCAGGGATGGAGCGCGTCCTTAGAGTTTCCGTCATTGTAAAGGCACCTTGAGAGGGGTATCCCTGCTACCATGCACCGTGGCTAACCAAATAACACAGCTGTGTTTCGTGCTGCGCTGGTAAAAATGGCCTCCCACCCCGCGCTTGCTGTGAGTAACTCAGCCTGCGGGGTTAGGAGAAAGCACTGGCTGCCCACACAGCTTCTTACCAGTTGCTTCCTTTATCTTCCAGGGAGGATGAGGCTTCTTGCCCACCTGCTGCTGGTGTTGGGTGGATCCCACGTGATTGGGCATGCTGGAGGACGCAGGACGCTGCAATGGTGCCTCACGCTCTTCCACCACGCACGGCCAATGTGTCTTTGTATAGGATGTAATGCTTTTCTCCATTTAAAATTACAGCAGGAATCAGAAGCATGTGGAGTTTTTTTAAAGAAAAATTGGGTTGTCCCTTTACTTGATGGTCTCTGTGTAGGGAGGTAATCGTGAGTGGCCAGAGTTTTGGAGAGGTCATGGACATATCTGCTGTGGCTCTCAGACACTACGTATTCCTGAATGTGTCATTGAGAGACTCTCCCGAGTTTCAAAATGCCAGACTTCATGTTAGGGCAAAGCAGGGTGAGCCTGGGGTCCTGGTGTAAGGAAGGGAGTCAGGTCCCTGCTCTGCCCATTAGTTGTATGAGACTTTGGGAAATAAGTCCACTTTCCTGGGTCTCCGTTTCTCCCTTTGTGCATACCTCTTTCCATCATATTCCTGTCCATCCTGAGTGGCTGTGAATATTGACCTTGGAGGTTATTAACAGGTTCCATGAATTGGTAAGCTGGTTGAATATGAAATTGCCTCTCAAGCTTGTGTCTTGGTGTCTGAGAAGTAGGAGGTGATTCATTTATGATTTCATGAATATATGTTTACAAAATCCTGGCACAGTGACTGCACATAACAGCTGTTGGCTTGCGCTTTGGTTCCTTTCCACCCATACCATTTTTCTTCCATAAGTGAAGATGGTTACTAGTTCACTGAATGACCCTAAATAAGTTCCTTCCCTCTGCGTCTTGTTATTCACCCCCAGCTTCAGTGAATACAGTTGAATTCTTCAGCTTTTCATTATACCCCAAATGCCAGAGACAACTTACAGGAGTGATTATTTCTTTTGGTTCATGGTTTTAAGGGGTTCCGCCTATAGTCCTTGGTTACCCAGACTATGGCCCAGTGGTGATGGAGCATGGGGAAGATGAGGCTGTTCATCCCATGGTGGACCAGAAGCAGAGAACAAGGTGGGAATCAACCTTCAACTCCCCTCCTGCAACACGACTAGGGATAAAACATCCATGTTGTGAGGGAAATACAAGGGCTCAAAATGTAACAATAGTTGCTCTTTCATATTTTTCTGTCTTGACAAATGTCGATGCAACAGATACCATGTTGTCGCTATTGAATGTGGCTTCAAAAAGAAAGGCCCAAACTTATGGCTGATGGTGGTTTATACTTACAATCCCAGCACTTGGAGGCTTGAGGCACGAGGATCGTGATTTGTGTGGGTGTGCATGTATGTGTGTGTGTGTGTGCATGTATGTGTGAATGCATGTGTGTGTGTGAATGTCAGAGGACAGCCTTATGTTTAGGTCTCCTCCTACCTCATTTGAGAGAGGGCCGCTGGCGGTGGTGTTCTCTACCATGCATGCCGGGATAGCTGGTCTGATGGTTGGCCCGTGGCTTTTGGTGACTCATCTGTCTGTGCCTCCCATCTCCTGGTTGGGGCATGCTGGGATTACAGATACATGCATTACTATATCCAGAGGGGATCACAAATCTGAGGACAACTTAAGCTAAATAGTGAGTTCTAGGCCAGTGTGGGATTCAGAATAAGACTCTGTCTCCAAGAAGGGGACAACAACTTAAAATTTTAATTGTCTTTAATAACTTTTATATGAAAGAAGCCTCGTTTCCCTCTGGATGAATGGTCCTGGTTTCCCTGATTCCCATCCAGGTGGTTTGCTTTTCACTCTCAAGTAAACAAAGGAATTATAAATGATCTTGTCACCTATCTGTAGAGCTGTGCCCTTGACCTTCCACCAGGATGTTAGGCACAATCTCCACACACTTCACTGGCCAGAACCACTTACCTGGATATGATGGTGACTGTCTGTCTGTCTATCCATCCATCTCTGGATATAATGGTG
The DNA here is from genome assembly GCA_902168405.1 of Peromyscus aztecus. NCBI lineage: Eukaryota > Metazoa > Chordata > Mammalia > Rodentia > Cricetidae > Peromyscus > Peromyscus aztecus. Next base: position 41,882 of record CABHPQ010164959.1, on the reverse strand, counting down.
ACATTCATCCATCCATCATCTCTCTATCTATCTCTCTATCTCTATCTATCTATCTATCTATCTATCTATCTATCTATCTATCTATCTATCTATCTATCATCTATCTAATCTATCCATCCATCCACCCACCTATCTATCTATCTATCTATCTATCTATCTATCTATCTATCTATCTATTTATCATCTATTTAATCCATCCATCCATCATCTATCTATCTATCATCTATCTATCTATCTATCTATCTATCTATCTATCTATCATCTATCTAATCTATCCATCCATCCATCCATCTACATTTTAGAGTGTAAGTTCTTCTGTGTATATGTGGGAGTGCATGCATGTAGAGACAAGGGACAACCTTGTGTTCCATCCTTATGAGCATTATCTACTTCCTTAGAGACGGGGTCTTTCATTGGCCTGGTGCTCACCAGTGAGGCTAGAATGATGGGTCAGCAGGCTCCAGGCATCCCTCTGTCATCACCTTGCCAATGCTGGGAGCAAAGGCATGTGCCAATGGGACTGGCATTTTCATGTGGATTCTTTTTTTTTGTTTTGTTTTTTTCGAGACAGGGTTTCTCTGTGTAACTTTGTGCCTTTCTTGGAACTCACTTGGTAGCCCAGGCTGGCCTTGAACTCACAGAGATCCACCTGGCTCTGCCTCCTGAGTGTTGGGATTAAAGGCGTGTGCCACCACCACCTGGCTTCATGTGGATTCTTGAGACTGATCTCAGGTCCTACTACTTGTGAGACAAGTACTTACTGACTTATCTCCCAATCCCACGCTTTGTATAATTTAAAAACAATCTGTCTCTTCCTGGTAACACTAGATGATCAAACCAGAGCTAGTGAGAAGCCCATAGGTAGGACACATGTTGTAGTTACCTTTTCTGCCCATGCATAACCATTAGCCCATATGCCAGGATACAGAGTCATTCTTACAAGGCAATAAAAATAAAAAAGAAAAGCTGTCAGGAGAGTTTGGAAAAAATATACAGAGTTGCCTGTGCACATTTCTGTATGTATATGGATAGAAAATGTATGAAACTGTAAAACGGAAAAATCCTTGTAACAAGGGACTACCTCTGGGGAGAATTCGGTAGAATAGAGTATGTATGTGGACAACTTTAAGTATTTAACAATACCTTGTGGACTGCTGTGTTTGGTACATCATGAGAAAAATGTAAGGAATAAATGTGAAATAATTATAAGAAAAAAATGTGATGTTAGGAAGAGAACTGGAGCCATCAGAACCCAAAGGGAAGAGCTAGTCCCCACTGGCAACAGCACACTTTTCTCCGGAGACAGCCAAGAGAAGGCTGGAGAAGAGCTGGCCCTTGCTGTCTGGACACACAGCTGCTTCATGGGGTGTTGGGCTGGTGGCCCACAAGGTTTCTGTCATTCCTGTGACTCTACTATATTTTCAAAGTCTGTGGGATGAAGCCACTGCGTGGTGATATGTATGATGATTTGAAAGTCACAATCCTGGGCCTGAGGGCAAACACTCGGCAGCAGTTCTAGTTCCTTTTTTCAGGATTATCTCTGTTTACTGTTGTTAGCCACAGTAGCTCGTTTACTCAAGCGCTGTGCTCCAGTCCCTTTGCTTAACGCACATAATTTCATTTAATTTTAACTGCACATGCCGACCCTAGTGCTGTTCCCATTTCAGTGATTAGGCAACTGAGGCTCATTACCAGTGTAGTGGAGGTTTGGGTACCAACATCTTAGCATTCATCTGACCTCTCCCAAATCATATTAGAACACATGACTTTGAATTTATCTACTCTCTAAAGATTTTTTAAATTGGGCCATCTAACAACTGTAATGTCTGTTTTAAAAATAAATATTATTTTCTTGTTTTCATTGATGAGATCACTTGAAATTTGATGTGTGCTTTTTATTTTTCTTCCTAGGAAGTCTTTCTGAAGGAATGACGATGGCCTGGTGGGATCAGAACATACCTCTGCCTGCATGGGTGGGGTGGGAAAGCATGAGGGGGGGGTGTGGACATTAGAAATCTCACACATAGAATGCGAAGACCAAGGTTTCTATACCCAGAAAAAACAAATCGCATTCTGCCCGAAGACAATGGTCTTCCAAGGCAGCTATTGTTTTGAGGAGTGATTTTTCTAAATTCCTTAATTTCCCCTAAAATATACAAAGGAAGGGGCCTCCTTCTCAACCAGGGTGAGAAAGCCTGGGTACCAAGGTGGCTGCTCTTCCACGTAATACCCTGTGGGGAAGTATATGAATAGCACAGCACTTGTGCTATGGGAAGAGAAATGTAGGAGAGGAGAGGGGCATGTGGAAGAATGAGAAGCTGGTACCCACGCCTGTTTCTCTCTGTACTGAAACCTCGGAGAGGATGGGTATCAAGACCAGCTGGAGGAGGGCCAGGGAGCCCGAGGGAAAGGCTTGCTCTTGCTTATTAGGCCTATACTGAATAACCTCCAGTGGGCCAGGCTGTGGAGACCCTTAAGGCTAGAGCTGGTTGTGAGAGGTGTCTGGTAGCACAGAGATCCCGGTGTTCTGACCTGTTGAGACTGGAGCCCTGTGGGCAGAGATGGCCGTGTGGGTCGCAGAGGGCAGTCAGATGAACGGGCTAATTTCCCTCCATCATTCCATCATGCTTTCTGATGTAGACTGGGGACAGTATCAGTGGGACAAATAGAGATTGGGTCTCTATAAAATCCCCCCAAGCCAGCAATCGAAAGACAGAGGTTTGTACGGGTATCCCAAGATCACCGAAGGGTCCCAGAGTTGATGCAGCTTGGGCTCACTAAAGGCCGGTCCTGGATGGTAGAATTCCTGCCACCAACTTCAGAAAGAGGGAAAGCTACTGCTTCTTCCACACTTCAGCCTTCCCCAGAACTCGGTGCCTGGAGAGGTGGATATTGGCAGAGCCGAGACACAGTAGGTTCTGGAACAGTGTTGTCAGAGGGACGCCGCCATGATGCCCAAGCTCTGAGTACGCAGGGTGGCAGCCCTGGGCCACAGCCGGCAATTAAACACGGAAACGCAGCTAGGAACACAGAGGAACTGGGCTCCTCCAATATCAAGCATTATTTTGAAAATGCATATTATACATAATGATTGGGCAGATTTATGGGGTGGACTGGTATTTAAACACAGGTATATAAGAGTGATGATCAAATCAGAGGAACTAGCATCTACATGCCCCCAAATATTGGTTATTGCTTTGTTCTGAGAACAGTGAAAATCTTCTCTTCCACCTATTTTGATGTATACAATAAGGTATTGTTAGCTACGCCAACTGTATTGTGCTGTAGAGCACAGACGTCATCTCTCCCATACAACTCTAGTTTCGTACCCTTTGCCCCACTTCAAACATTATTTTTAAAATGTTTTAATTCTTTGAGAATTCCATAGGCTGTGCTTTGATCGTGTTCACCCTGATTTCTTCTCCTAATTTGATGGCACCTCAGTTAAGGCTAGGGCTGGTGACCTTCTTTCCCCTACATGCTGGAATGCTGACTGAATTGTCAAGTATTTTTTATTGTAAAAAAGTTAAAAGATAACTTAAAATATTAAACAATATTTATCACTCAATCCTTACACCCTAACATAGTTACTTCTTTCCATCCTCTTGTGCATTTGTTTCGACATTTTTTTAAATCATAGGATAGATACACAAGACAAAAATCGACCTTCAGTTTTTTCACCTATAAGGATGTCTTGGAAGGAAGCTAAGTGATTTCTAACGGGTAGTGGAAACAAGCTCTTGTATTTATTATTGAGAGTTTTTTGTTTTTGTTTTTGTTTTTCGAGACAGGGTTTCTCTGTGTAATTTTGCGCCTTTCCTGGAACTTGCTTTGTAGACCAGGTTGGCCTCGAACTCACAGAGATCTGCCTGGCTCTGCCTCCTGAGTGCTGGGATTAAAGGCGTGCTCCGCCACCGCCCGGCGAGAGTTGTTTTAAGGAGTTGGAGGGGTGTAGGGGTTGAACACACATTGAGTGTGTGGGTTGATTTGTAAGTATTAGCAAAGCTAAGCAGGCCCTGGATCCTGCACAAGGTGGTGCACATTCAGGGATTTTATTTAAAGAATTTGACTGACTGAATTGCATTTTTTTTTTCTTTCGAGACAGGGTTTCTCTGTGTAGCTTTGGAGCCTTTCCTGGAACTCACTCTGTAGCCCAGGCTGGCCTCGAACTCACAGAGATCTGTCTAGCTCTGCCTCCCTAGTGCTGGGGTTAAAGGCGTGTGCCACCACCGCCCGACCTGAATTGCATTTTCATGTGGGTAGGATGAAACACTATTCCCTCTTATAAAGACTGCATTAATAACAGACCAAACTTCTCGTCTGGGTAGACATCCAACAGTTATGTGGATTTGTGATCCACTCCCTCTGTTACTGCACATTGTTGAAAAATCTGTAAAACATAGGAGAGCTAAAAGGAAAAAAAAATAGTTAATATGTATAATCCTATCTTTTCCCCTTTTACCTTAATAAATGCCTCTCTGGTCACATGCATAGGTGTGTCTGTGTGTGCAGGACTGTGGAGTTACATCACCCTATTGTTTTACAGTTTGCTTTTTTCCTTGTGTTCTATCACAACTAAGTCCTCGAATAAAACCATTGGTGCTGTCTGGGTTGCTTCTAGCAATGAACGTTGTGTTGACACGTGTCCTGATTGCCGATCTTTGTTCACAGCCACACCCTGCCTTCTCTTCTACTTCCCTCCATTTCAGGTCTCTCCACTTCTCTAGAAGTTTCTTCCCGTGCAATCAATGACCCTTTCCCTTCTACCCACCAATTTATCTTTTCCTTATCCTCCTCCAGAGCCCCACCATTGAAGGAATCGGCGGCTGATCATTTTCATCGCTTGAATCCAGCTGTTTACCAGGGTTGAGCTGGACAAGGGGAGGCAGACCCTGTGTCTCCTGCCTCCTGGCTGGGAATGGGGTCCTCCACATGTCGCCACTTGAGATTTAAGAGGCAGAGAGGACAGGGCTTGTTTCCTGTTTGTGGAAGGCTCCTCTTCCCTTACCAGTTTACCTGTCTTCTTCTTCCTGCCCTTGCCTGTTATGTGCCCCAGACAACTTCCTGCTCTGTGTCCGGTGATCCGATCGGAGCTTGATGAGAGACCTCCTTCCCCAGCCAGGATCATTTTATATTCCATGTACTCAACTATAAAGCATTTCTAAAACCCCATGGATGACTTTCTGCTGTTGGGGATAGTTTTTCCCAACTGGACTCCCTTCTCAATGGCAAACCACTGTGCTAAGATCGCTTGTTCCTGGGACAGATTCCTTAAATAATTAAACTATGACAGCAGTAAAAGGAATAGGAAGGAGTCGTTTGCTACTGATAATCATCTTCACACGCCATGACTCATCCATCCCTGATTGCAAGCCGGAGTGAACAATAACTTATGGTAAAGAGTGGCTTTCAAAATGATTTTATCCAAAAAGCACAAAAAGATACAGAGCAAAAGCAGCGATGTCTCTGACCCTCACCCTTCTCTTTACATCTTCCTGTGAAAATGACTGTACCTTTGATGGTCAGTTAGAGAGCAGTTAGGACATGTGCCTTGAGCACAGCACACTAAACCAGGAAACGTGACTAGTCTGACCTGACCTGTGCTACAAGTGTGAAACACATTTAAACTTATGAAATAATATAATCCATCTCATAAATGTTTCATATCAATTACCTATCTATAGTATTTGGGGAATCATGAAGTACATTTTATATGTTTCTTTTTATTTTTTCTAAGTGCAGTTACTGGAAATTTTTAAAGTTACCCATGTGGCTTACATTTGTTGCTTAGATTGTATTTCTACTGGACAGTGCTGGTCTATTAAAAAATATATGAGTTCATAGGCACATTTGTGTATGGGCACAAACAGGGCAGGGTAACATGAATGATATTCACATCTTTCCTTTCCACTTGGCAATGGCTTTGGAAATAATTACATATCACTGTTTAAAGAGACTTTAACAATAATTATTCATGGTATTCTGTTATATAAAACTTCTTGCATACCATCAGCCCTTTCTGATAAATCTTTTATTCATTTCAGTTTATTCCTCATTTCTTTTGTAGATGATGATGTAATAAACACCTTTATTTCTCACACTCGCATACTGGGAAGAACTGATTCAAAGACTATGTACAGGGTTAATTTTGACAGATGTCAACTCTTTCTTCTTTGAGGATGTGACAGTTCACATACCCACATGCGGTGACAAATCTTTTCCTATAGGACTATTGGCATCTATAAGATTAATCTTTACTACTGAGTCCTCTACTTCTGTTTAAATAATGTCTGAAAACAATAATGACTAGTTTTATATAGCAAATGATGGTTTCCAAAGCATTTTCATGTTCCTCATTACATTATTACAACATTTTACCTGGGAGAAAAACTAAAACCAAGGTAAAGAGGAAAAGGGAGATTTGTGTGTGGAAAATACACATGTAAACTAATTTAAGTCTCAGGTCTATATGGAAATAGATTCTGTGGGTTTTATTATTCTTGTTTTAACATATCAATGTACTAAAATCCAAATAGCTAAGTAAATTACCAGAAAATACAGAGCTAGTGAATAGGGGATTAGTGGCCTAACTTTGGTGTTGAGTAGGCACAAGTCAACTGTAGTTCAGTTATTTTAGTAGCTATGTGAACGTGGGCAAGTTCTTTGATTCATACGTATGTATCAGTGTATAGAAGATGGAGAACCATGCTGGGAGTGTAACTTAGGGATAGAGAACTTACTTAGCAATCCACAAGGCTCTAGACCCAGGCCCCACAAAGACTGTAGAGAATATGCATGTGAGCACATGTGTGCACATGTACACATGTGTGCATGTCTTTCTATTCCAAGACTCAAACCCAGGTTCTGGTTTTCTAAGTTCTCATCCTGCCTGTCATCTTTCCCATCCTAGTGACTCAGTCCCTCCTGGGGAGCAAGGCTCAGTTTGTCTGACCCAGGTCTTATTTTGGTGTGAGTTGGGGGAAGGGCAGGAATGCTGAGGAGACATTTCCACCTATTCAAGTGCTTGTCTCTCCTCCCCAGCCTGGGAAGATGTTCAGCCCCCATGGAGCTGAGCATCATCTCCCTCATCTAGGGAGCCACTGAGTGTGTGTGTAAACAGGTAGCTTTGGTTCTGGGGACCCAGGTGGAAACTGCTGGGTGTTCAAGGGCACCATTAGGTTAGGTAAGACTTTCTGTTCACCCTCACCACAAATCAAGCACACAATTATAATAAACTCCAATTGTGAAGTGCAGCAGAGGCTCCTGTGATTTATGAATGGTCTTTCTTCTTTCCCTGCAGAAAAAAATGACAGGAAATAAGCGATCCGGAAGTGTAGGAACAATAGGCTTTTCCTGGAAGAGTGCTTCTGAAGCAATGACTAACTGA
>CABHPQ010164959.1:16493-34395 GCA_902168405.1 Peromyscus aztecus | reverse complement strand
TCTTGGGGTGGTCACACTAGGCTCGGACACCATCAAGTTGGTAATTGGCAATCCCTGCTCCCTGACCCAAAGCTTTGAAAACATGCTCAGTATCAGACAGGGACAGTCAAGGGGAGCTGCCTTTGTTTGCTTCCATAAAAGAGACATCCTAAAGGTCTGGGAGAGCTTTAAAAAGGGAAGAACCACCAGCAGCGCTGATGGGTTTTTGACCTCTTGGATGTCTTTGAATCCCGTGAAGTCTTTGTTAGTGTTTGGAGAGACTATGAATTCCTAAGCAGAATTTATTAATTCAAGAATTATTTTCTCTCTTGAAGAATAAGTGGTTATAATTGGTAAATCAAAAAGCAAGAAAGAAAGATGAAAAAGGAAGCTGCCCTTCTGTCTTTTGAGCCTCAGTGTGAGAAGAATCACCAAGAATGAATGGAGTCACGGCCTGAAATGAAGATCCTGTTTCAGCAGGTCCAAGCAACCCAGCCCCAGCGATGCCTCATTCCTTCCGGGCTCTGTGAGATGCTGCGACCTCACCACAGCTGCTTTTCGGTCTTCCCAGATCTTCCAACCTCGGCATCTGTTTTGCAGGGATCTTTGGGAAAGGGGGGAGTCCCTTTCCAATGGAGTATCATCTTCAAGTAAAATTAATTGTTTTATTTACTTGGAAAATATTTTTAAAAAAGAGAGAAAAAATGACAATTCTACCATTTTGACAAATAAGAAAAACATCTCCTTAGTTCTCCTATGCTGTGTTCCAGAAGCAACTGCTGTTAATAAATAAATAAAAATAAAAAGTAGGTATACCTACCATTTAACTGTGCAATTATATTTATACCTATTCTTAAGTGAAGTGTAATGACATTGTAATTTGTTGGCCCAGGGTTTTCAAATCAAAAGCCAGAGAACTTCCTTTTAAACTAGTTATAATGTGATATGCAGAAGTTATAAAATGATAACACAATTACGAAAACCATTGATAGCTAGCTCATTGTAAAGTTGACCATACTCAACCTGTGACTCCTAAATCTTCCTTTTATAAAAAAAAAAAAAAAGAAAGAAAGAAAAGAAAAGAAAAGAAAACATGGACATGTAAGCTCTTGTATGTAAAACTCATAGCAGTTTTATTCATAGAATCTGTAGACGATGGAAGCCTCTGGAACGTCTCTCAGCTAGTGAGTGGAAGAACAGATTCGCTGCATCCATGATATAACATACTGCTCTGCAGAAAAAGTGAAGACACGCAGCCACACACAAGCGCTCTGATGATGCAGAACTCACAGCTGACTTCAGGGTCTCAGGCACAGAAGCGTATGTGCTTTGAGTCCACCTTGGTGGTATTCTAAAACAGCCTAACCACACACAGCTCAGGGGTCCATGAGACAGAAGGAAAAAACACCCTCTAGAAGGACATGTGGCAGTTCTTTGGGATGACAAGAAAATTCTTGATTGTGCTGGGAGTTTCACAGTTTCGTACGGTTACCCGGATTCATAAGACTTCAGCATCCTGGGGTTGGTTGAATATATAAATTACACCCCAAACAGAAGCAAAAATTAAAGAAGGTGGTAAAATAGTTGAATTTAGTGGTTTGTTATGTACGTCTTCTAGCATATTCGAAGTGTTAACTCAATTTTCACTGTGACTTATGAAATAAACACTTCTGTCATGGCCACCTTACAATGCTGAGCGGTGGAAGCCTGGACAGGTGATTTGCTCAGGACCACACAACATGGCTACCCCAGGATTCTGAGTCAAATCCCGAGGCTCCATCACCCACAGACCTCAGCTGCATTCATTATCCGACAACTTAACGCTGCTCATAGCCTCCTACTGTGGTTGGGTGCAGGTTAGTTAGGCATTCTAGTTTTTCTCCTTTTCCCTGTCTCAGTGCCTAGTGGATATTGTACAGACATCTTCATTTTCCCCGTGTTTTTCATGAAGAAAGCTGATTTTACGGAAATGGGACTGCTGGATTAAATAATAGACATGTTTGAAATTTCAGTTAAAGGGCTGAGTGTGTAGCTTGGGCACAGAATACTTGCCTTTGATGACCAAGGTCCTGGATATGATTTCAGGACTGCAAGAAAAACAAACAAAATCAAGTAAAATTTCAACTAAATTTCCCTTTTTGTACCTCTGCTAGGTGACAGGCATATTGGCTACATATTTAACTCTTATGGTGCTATGGTTTGGATAAGCTTTGGTTTGCCAAAAGCTCTTATGTTGAAGACTTGGCCATAGTTGGGGCTACTGGGTGGTAGTGAAAACTTAGGAAATGAGGTTTAGTGGAAGACTTTTAGATTTAAAGGTGTTCCCTTGATGACGATTGTGGGATCGTAGTCTCTTCCTCTGCTGCTTCTTTGCCTCTGGCCAGGAAGTAGATGGCTTTGTTCTACCGGGTTATAATATTCCCCAGGGAATAAATGTTAGCTGGTAACAGGGCCAGTAGCACAGACTACTGTGAGATGGATAGGTAGTTTGTAATCAAGCTGCGTACAATGTGCTATCCATAGGAAGACGTAAAATACATAAAAAAGAGTATGCTTCCAGTTTCTAGGGAAAAAATGAGGTACTTGGAGTGATCATGTTGAGGAGAAGCTAGGATAAAATGCAGCTGAGGAAGAATGAGTCTTCCCAGGGGATGAGCCCCCTAATTGGCTATTCAACACCAAGTAGTCAGCCCTGAAATCATATGCATACAAACAACACTAAACAGACTCGATTGAATTTCTTCTTGCCTTCCCCCATCTTCAAGTTAGCCAGAAACCCCAAGGATCTTCCCTATCAAAACATAAAATGTCTTCTTCCCCAATGAGAGAGGGAAGGGAAGAAGGGGAATGTTATAATTATATTTTAATTACAATAATTTTTATATAATTTATTTATTATTTTATGTTTTGCCTGCATGTGTAAGGGTGTCAGATCCCCTAGAACTGGAGTTACAGACAGTTGGGAGCTGCCATGTGGGTGCTGGGAATTGAACCGGGTACTCTGGAAGAGCAGCCAGAGCTCTTAACCTCTAAGCCATCTCTTCAGTCCCAGTTAAAATAATTTTTAAAAATGAAAACTGACTACCAGGTGGAGACCCTTTGACACCGGCCTCCATCATGAAACTGCGCCTGCCTTCCCCTCTGGCTTCTTTGGGCACACCATGGTTCATTCTACTCAGTTTCCTCACAGTTCTGCCTTTAAGCTTTCCCATTTCTCATCTTCAGTCTCTCTCTGGCCATTACTGACAGTTACAGAAACCAGAAAGATTAAGGATAGGTGAGTGCAATGGTTAATTTGTCAGTCTGTCCAGATTGAGAGCCACCCAGGGGAGAAGTTTACAGGCACACCTGTAAGTGATTTTCTAGATTAGCTTAATTGGGAGTGGAAAGATCCACCTTAACTGTGGGTGACACTACCCTCTGGGCTGGGGTCCTCGACTACATAAAAGGAGAAAGCTGGCTGAGTGGCAGCATCCTTGTGGATTCCTTGTGACCAGCTAGCTGCCTTGAGTTCATCACCATGACCGATTGCACCCTGGAATCCTGGACCAAAGTAAATCCTCCCTTCTTCAAACTGCTTTTCTCAGATGTTCTGCTGCGGCAATAAAACAAGTCGTGGATACCTTGAGGAAGAAGACGTTTTATGTTTTGGTAGGGAAGTTGCTTGGGAGTTTTGACTAACTTGAAGATGGAGCCACAGCAAGAAGGAATTCACTTTCAAGCAGCAACCTGAGACTCAGCTTTCACTGTTGGTTCTTGGAGTTGTTGGGTCCGTTGAATCTTTTTCTTCCCCCAAATGATAGAAGTGTTCTCTCTCCTTCTGCATTTGGCCTGAGTGGATGTGAATTAACCAAACCCTATGGAGTGTGTTGAGGATCACAGGACCCACAGCTCTATCTAGGTATGTGTGTGTGTGGGGGTAATTTCGCCAGATGTGATTGTCGAGTTAGTACACCTGTTCACCACAGCTGGGGCAAAGTTTTATCTAGGAAGAGCTGAATCTGTGGATAAAACTGGCTCTTAATTTTGATCCCTAGGTCCTCATAGTCTGTATCCTCTAATAATTGAGACCTGGCTCTGGGCCAGTAATATAGCAGCCTCAGAATCAACATGTGTGCTGTGTACTATCACCTGGCGATAACTGTTGAGTCTGTACAACTAGCTGGGAAATCTCGTTTAAAAGCTCAGGAAAAAAAAATGGTCCTTTGTTGATAAATTGGCTCCTCTTTTATTGCACTTGGTGCTATCATTCAAAGAAAATAAGATTTTTTACTTTTCTGGGTTTTTTTTTTTTGTGGTTTGGACGCAGAAGCTAAAAAAAATCACAATGCTAAAAAAAAGGATACGTAAAAAGATGGATTAATGAAGATCCAAGATCCAAGTGAAGAAAGTTCACAATCCTCTGTGGCTTGGCCTGCTCACCACTTCCCTCCTGCAGGCGGGTTCCAGCTCTTTCTCTGAAGAACCACATCTTCCTGATGCTGATTGTACGGTTTGGATGTGGGGATTGCTACCTCTCAACTGTATTGGAAACCCAGGTCTGATCAGTGAATATCCCATAATTCCCCAAACACCCCAGCCACAGTCACTATTCTGGGCTGGGTTGCTGACCAACACCACATCAAAAAGACAAACCTGAGGATCTTGCTTGAATTCTTGGGAGAGAGATCGTTTCTTACCTACAGTTGATGGGGGATATCTTGTCACCATAGAAGGAAACTCTGCCAGAAAGTAAAACCAACATAAAGGGGAAAAAAGCCAGGAGACGGACGCTAATTCCCATGACACCTTGTGAGTGTCTGGATGAAGCCAGGCTAGAAGATGTGTATGTTAGCTGAAAAAAAAAAAAAAAACAAAACACCTCTTTTTCCCTCTCTTTTTCTTTGCTTCCTTCCTTCTTTCCCTCTTTCCCTTTTGGTTAAAGCTAGTTTTAGCTTTTTTAAACCTCAAATAATTTGGAAATATATCCCATGGCCAGAAAAAGAATCCATCAACATGCAAACATATAGCCCAGAGAAAGAAAATGTAACAAGGTTCTGTTCATGGCATCAAAGGAAAACACCTCACCTCTGCTACTGTCTTCCTATTGGCTGCTCTCCAAAATATGTCAAGATGAGAAATCACATTTCTCTTTCTCTCCCTCCCATACGTGTTTCTGACAAGCATGCGATGTTCAGATAGCTAGCGTCCACGCACAAATCCCCTGTCTGTCTCACCTTGTCATGGTCAGTCCTATCTCTGTTTGTAGAGACTGGGTGTCCTTTCTCTGTCTTTGGTCTTGACTCTAATGACCCAGTCCCTATCTACAGCTCTGTAGACTCACATTTCTCCTTTTAGGAAAGTATCCCCACCCCCCACATGAATCACACTGACTTTGTAGATTGTACTCACCTCCCAGGGAACCACCAGGGAACCCCCTAGGTCTTGAGGGAGATGAAGAAAGAGGTGTGGAGGTAATCTAGAGAGGAGAGAGATGAGGAGAGCAGAGCTGGTTTAGCCAGCTGTTAGAAGGCTCATTTTCCCCAGATGCTGTGGCTGGTGTTGCTCCTGTTATCAGGAGCCGAACCTTAGGTCAGTGCTTGTAAAATACAATTGGCCTAATGCCAAGAAAACATGGCAGTGAGAATCCCCTGACTCCACATGTCTGGCTTTACTGCAAGAAAACTATGTCCAATGGTCAATGAAGCCATTATAGTGGAGTCCAGACTGGAGACATAACTAGGTGGAGGGGATGGGGTAGGGTCCGAGTGCCTGAATGTTGGAAGGACACTGCTCCCCTACCACACATATGTACTGGTTGCAGGGTCTGTGGCTGTGCCACCAGATCCTCTGTGCTTCAAAGAGAGGCTTCGATCCCAGAAGGATCGGTGTGTGGCCTCTGATTCTCTGTGGCATGGATGGTTGTGCCAGCTCGCTGCAGAGTGAGCTGTGTTCAGATCTAATTTAGTTCGCAGCAGCACCCCCAGTGTTGACAGTACAGGCACTGGTGTCACGTTGACCTGGGTGTGTGGGTTGGCTTTGCCACTCAGGAGTGTCACGGCCTTCTGCAAGGAGCTTAGTGGCTGAGTGGCAGTTTCCACGTCCAGGCAGTGGGGTTGTAGTTTCTACCAATGACTAAAGCATAGGTTGGGGAGGGGTGGATTTTGAGGTTAAACTACATGATACAGATTGTTCTCAGTGTCGTCACCAACTGGCCATGGTCAATACTGGGAATCCTACAGACAGAACTGAAGGTATTCGTCTAAGATACTGATTTTGTGTTTTCCCAGAGGAGCATCTGCTCAGAGAGATAATATGCAGTCGTAGTTAAGAATGCCAATCTTCTCATCAAATCCTGCTCCCTTCTTATCACGAGCCTGTGGCCTCAGTCTTCACATCTGTACAACGGGGGCCTAAGGTGCTCTCCTACGTGATTAGAAGGCTAGTTAAATGAGATAGTGTACACTGCACTCAACATTTCTAGGACTTTCTAGCATAGTCTGGTGAAGAGAAGAACTAAGGGTGTGAAAAGTTTTAATTCTGTAATTGCAAGCAAGTTTGAATAGATCCTGTGCTTAACTAAGACTTAACATACCTCTGAATTCACAATTTATAGTGCCCAGAAGCTTAGAGTCTTGTAAAAATCTACCTACAAAACTAGGGAAAGCTGTGTGTGTGTGGGGGGGGGGGGGGGAGAGGGACCGTCAAGGTCACAACAGTCTGCAGTTCTGAATACCTGTGGGGGGAGACTGCCGTCATGCTCCTGTGCAGGCAAGAATGCTCACCTTGCACCTACTCCCACCTCCAAGCCCTAGACTGCCTGCTCCGTGGATAAAAAGAACTAGTGGAAATGAGATTTTTATTCGCTGAAAAGGGAGAGGCAAGTTACTGGCTGTGGTAGGGAAGTGATTCCGGGAGGCACTTGCTAGATGGGAACGGAGGAGGGCTCATCCACTCGGCGTCATACTAAGAATTATTTGAAGCTGTTCTCGTATGTCATGCGTAACTGGCCCCATCCCCATGAACTGAGCCGCTTCACTGAACACCACTCAGGAGAGGCATGCTGAGTTCTTGCAAGCCCACCAGGAGGTCAGGAAGGAAGTCTGACCTCAGGTGAGTCGTCTTTTCATCTCTGTGAAACCCAGTTTCTTCCTCTTTAAGGCGAGGGCAAGAGCAACCTTTAGCTCCGTCTCCACTTCAAATTCCCTAGGAGAAAAAAGTTCATTAGAAATGATCACAAATGGAATAAATCAACTAATAGCGAAGTCCAAGCCTAAAATGACCCATTGTCTAATCCATCTCATGATTTAGGTAATACGTACTTAAAAGAAGAGCTGAGTTCATAGCTAGCTTCCTTTGGTAAATGTTTACTGGACATGTGCTTCCATAGGGCACAGCCTCTGACTTCATCAGTGTGGACAGCTGCTCTGAGTAACTACAGCAGCCCACAGCATCTTATCAATGGCTCTGGGAGGTTTGCGGATACATTCCTGACACATCTTCGCTTGTGCACTCCATTTTCCCTATGATAGACTGTCAACCTTCCTTTTCTTTCCTTTTTAACTACAGACAGCACATCTGCCCCTGAACACTCCCATCGAGATCTTGGAAGCTCAGCGGGGCTGGACCCGGTTAGTACTTGAGTGGGAGAACACGTGTCTTAGTGATAAACTGACTTTATTTCCATGGGTCTTTCTACTCCTGATTTATTATTATTTAGAAGTGCAACTAACTACTTTGAAAACCAACATGAATTTTACTCAGCAGGGAAAATATACTTTTATTGCTTAGTTCTTCCCAGGTCGGGTTGTTTTCAAGTAGTTGAATACAATTAAAGCTATTGACTCGGTAATAATGCACTTAAGAACTCGAAAGAGAGTGATAAAAATTCCTATGGAAACAATGACATCACAATCCTTGGAGAAAGAAGGAGCCTAACATTATCTTCAGGAGAAAGCAATGTACTTTATCCAGAGTAATTTCTAGGTGAAAAGGATTGACCATCTAGCCTGAGTTTTGCATTGTTAGAACGTTATTAACAAGGTCACCGGAAGTCTAATTGCACGCCTGGCCTCTGCAGAGCTTTTAAAGTGTAATCAAGCATTTCCAAGGAGCACCTGAACTTACGCTTCTGCACTATTCTAAACTAGAACGGAAAGGCCCTGAGGATGAGGTTATATGTTTATTCTTGTAACCCTCCAGCAAGTACCTGTCACCAAACAGATTCCAAAGCCTTTCATAACTGATACTTTTGAGTCTATAAATTACACTAATGCCTTTGTTGCCTTTGGACCAAATACCACTATCCCTGTATTAGCTAAATACTCCGTTGTGAAGCTGTGTGGTTCATAAGTTTGAACTTCTTATAAGTTACCTTGGCCTGCTCGGCTTCCCTAACAACTTCCCATGGGGGTGACCAAGTGCTTTCTTTGGTAGTCAAAGGAGAAAGGCTCTTGGAAGTAGTTCAGTATGACCCTCATTGCAAATATCTGGAGAAAGAAGCCTTGCAATCCATGCACAGGCCACACAGCCTCTTTCCAGTAGAGTTGGGTAATAATTTCTCATAGGATAGCTGTGGTTGACAACAATGAGCTGTACAGTTCAAAACAGCTAGTACAGAGAATTTTGAATGCACTCAACACAGTAAATGTTACAGGTGGTAGATAGGCTAGTTCCCAAGAGCTGATCATCATACATTGTCTATATGTATTGAAATGTCACACTGTGTGAGGCGAACATGGACATTCACTCCATTTCAAGTACAAATGAAAATGTGTATTAAAAGCATCCATTGCCATTTGCTTTGTCTGAGGCTTAGAGGCAGCTAGCTCTCCCAAGGGCACTTTCTTTGCTATTTAACCTTCTGTTCCAATCTCTGCAAATAGGGAAAGTAAGTAGGGTGCTTCTTTCATTGCTGATCACTTTGGTAACATCAAAGGATGACGGGAAATGTTTTTTCTGTGTCTCTCACCTACTTCTTCTGTCCCCTCCTCTTCACTCTCCATAAAGCTTATCTGGGAAGCCAGACACCATTTGCCATGTCACAGAAAGGTGTGTGTAATGCATGCTCTGATAGGTTTGTGTTTATACCACAGCTACATGGAGTTGTCATTGAGGCAAGAATTGCTTGCTATCAGGGTAAGCGCCCTCCACGGGGGATTACCCAGGCTGGCCTGGACTCAGATTGGCTTCTTACCATAAGGTGTCTCTCCCACTTGATACTGCGTCTTTGTTTACGAGATCTCCACTTGTTTGCTGGTGCTGTTCCTGCTGTCTTCATTTTCTTTTCGAATCTCAACCCATTTCTGGGTACACTTGTGTTTCGTTTTGGGGAAAAAAAAAAAAAGACAAGGCTCTTCCCCTTTGAGAAGGGTAGAGGTAAAAACAAAACGAAACGGGAAGCTGTGCAGATAACCCAGGCGGATTTTAAAACCCCTTTGTTATAACAATCCTTTTATGTTTGAAATATTTATTGGGCCTCTTCCTGGTCACCATCGGAAGGGAAACCTGAATTGGTGCCCTCTAAGCTGCTCAGGCGAACAGAAGAGCACATGTTTACACGTCAAGATGGTGCTTGATCTTGGAACGACAGGAAATGATTTTGCAAATCCAGATAAACTATTTTATCCTAGAAAGCGTATGGGCTGAAGACAGTTCAAAGTAAGCACAGGAGAATCCTTGCACTGTGCCCCCAAGGTAGCAAGTCGGGGGAGCCCAGCTTCACCTTAGGGAAGATCTGGTGAAGCAGGGCTTGGCTTGGTGACAGCATTCCCACAGTGTCAGCACTGAGCTGTTAACACAGTGAAGGGGTGCACGGAGACACGGAGAGATTTGTTCAAACGAACAAATGAAGAAGAGAGTAGCCGCGCTCCCCAGAGCTTCCTGATTTGACATCTGTGTGGTGAAAGTTGTGAGTGTTGGACAAGATGACGCCACATGCCATCTCTAGTTTTGATGTTTGTTTGGTGAGAGCAGTTTTCTTCTAGACAAGATGGAGTTGCCGGCTCAGTTCCCCTGCTCATCGAAAGTGATTTTTGAGTAATCTAAAGTTTGCGTAGATGAATGTTGTACTGTCAGATTGTTTTAAAGCTTATGAGATAAACACACAAATCAATTTCTGACACAAGAGCAGAGACAGCTAGGTGAGCGAATACTTTTGCCCCAAACCCTGCCTGACAAGTTAGACTTTGGAGTGCATGTCGTGGAATGAGAGAACCCACTTCTGAAATGTGTGATCTCCACACACACATCATGAGATTCACAAGCATGCACACACATATGCACACACACACACACACACACACACACACACGAATGAACAAATGTAAGGGCTGGAGAGATGATTCAACAGTTAAGAGCACTGGTTGCTTTTCCGGAAGACCCGAATTTGATTCCCAGCACCCAGATGGTGGCTCACAACTGCCTGTGACTCCAGTTCCAGGGGGATCTGATGTCCTCTCCTGACCTCTGGAGGCACTGCATATATGTGGTGCACAGACACACAGGGAAAAAAAACACCCATACACATAATTCTTTAAAAAATGAAAAAGGTTGCCGGAAGAGGGCTAGGGAGGGGAAACGTCCCTTCCAGTCTTTATGATTTATCATGAAGCTAATAACAAAAAGTATAACATTTATATGTAGATCAATGGAAGCAAAAACCTGAAATAGATCAATAGATACATATATTGATACATATATATACTTTATATATATTATACAGATCATATATCTTTATACTACTAAACTCTGTATTTTGACTGAGAATAATGCTTAATCAATCATGTCAGGACTGTTCCACTGGCTTAGTTAGCATGAATGAGCCCTTCCTACCCACTAGTTAGTATTCCAGGAGCTTCTCATGCATTAACTCATTTCTCACAACACCCCCTTGAGAGAGACATTGTTATCATCCTCATTAGCAGAGGAAAATGCTGGGACACAGCCAGGTTTAGTAACTGATCTAAAGTTAAAGAGCTGCTAAGTGGTAGAGACAGGAATTGAACCTAGGCAATACAACTTGACTTACACCACATACGAAATTAACTTCAGGTAGATTAAAAATGTATGAGGGTGGTGATGTTATAACCTCTTTATACTAATAAAAGGTAATCTAGAGGAACATTCATGCACACTTCCTTCAGCAAGACTGAATCCCAGAAAACATAAAGGAAAAACTTTGATTTAATGACATAAAATTTCAAAGCCTTCGCTGACACAGCACAATAGCAAAATTAGAAGTCACGTGGATAAGCAAGAAAAATATATCTGCAATACATTTGATAGCATGTTTAGAATATGTAACAGATAACGAATGTTTATAAAATTGCTTAAGAACAGTTCCATTGAGAAACGGGAAATGCACCAAAACCAGTATTTCACTGGAGGTCCAGATATGTCAAGAAAACCCATGGTGGCAATATGTATGGTACCAATGGACTTTTGGAGAAACTCCCAACTTCCCTGTTTAATTTCATTTTGAGAAGGGAACTGAGCTGGGGTGGTAGCTCATCCCATCTCTCGTCTCCATCCTCTTTGAAGGTACAGAAGTTTTTTGCCCAGTTCTGGGGCTCTTACAAATCCAGACTGTAGGTGGAAGCTTGCCAGTGGCCGGGGAGGGGAGAGGTTGAGCATGCATGCTTCAAAGCTTCTCCTGAGAGGATTTCCTGTGGTTCTGTTTCCTGGTTTTCTTGGTGGGAGGTGTTTCTCCCTCCCACTTGGTGGTCCAGTCTTCCTGTCAGTGTTTCTGCTCCTCGCAGAGTGGCTCTTTGACCTCCCAATTTACAGCTTTTCCTTCTACCCACCATCTTATCTAGTCTTTGGGGAAGGAAAACAATGCATTGGAGTCTTCCTCCCCTTCGCATTGGGTTGGGATTCTGCTTGGGGTGAATGTAGTCTGTTCTAGTGAGAGTCCATGGGAAGCAGACTTTTTTGAGATATTATCTTGCCCCAAGTCAATGTTTTAAAAACTTCTCTTGTGCTCAGGAAACATGAATAATGATGAAACAATCCTTCAATTAGGTTGATTAAAGATTAAATTATTGATAACATTTGATACAGACAAGGGTAAGGTGGGAAGGAATGCTCTTTTACATTGTTATTAGAAATGAATTACTGAATGTTTTTAGAAATTGCCAAAACATGTCTTTGTTTATTAAAATTCAAATTAACAACACTTTTAAACCTAATATGCCTAAAAATTTAGCCAAAAGAAACAAAACATGGGCTTTATTTCAAATGTGTTCATTGAAGAATTTGTCCAAGAACTCTAGACAACCAAATAGCTCTTAGGGAATATTTGAGTGAATTACATCATATCCTCATGTAGACTATCATATGGCTGCTAAAAGGAACCTCTTAACTCTGTGATGCTCTTTTAAAAAGTTTTATAAAACATAGTATGAGTAGCTAACTTAGAAATATGTTTATATAAGTATAAAGACATTAAAAAATACAGACATGCTATCAACAGATGACAAGCCTGAAACATGTCAATGACTGCAAACTAGGAAGCTGATAAATGAAGCTGAGAGGGTACTGATGCAAGGCAGGACTCTCATTAGTATTGGGAATTTAGGAATGGGGCAGACAATGGGCTCAAAGTCCAGAAGATATGGTTATTATAAAGCAAACAAAAAGTAGGACACAAACAGATGCAGCTGGCTTATGTGACAGTCAGCAGATGGTTTTTTTCTGCCTTTCTGCAATGATGGAGGTTAAGGGCTGGAGGAAGGTTCCCTGGTGTATGAGAAGGGGGAGACATCCTAGGATATCCAAGTCCTTTTAGCTTGGTGAGCACGAACTTATAGTATGACCACCAAATACTCTTTAGATTGGATTGAATACTAGAAATCATAGTAAACCTCAGGTGGAAGTTATAATTTTTGTCTTTTGGAGAAAGAAATTCCAAAGACCAAGAAGAGGGTTGTAAAGTGGTAAAGCCACTCTACAAATCATTATGGAGAAGTCTCTGGAAGCTAAAAATAAATCTACCACATGACCCAGCTATACTACTCCTTTTCATAGGCCCAAAGGACTCAACACCCTCCTCTGACAACACTTGGTCAGTCATATTTGCTGCAGCTCTAGCCACAGGAGCTAGGAAATGGAAATAACCTGGGTGTTTTGAACTGATGAATGGATAACCAAAATGTAGTAGATGTACACAACGGCATACCACTCAGCTTTAAATGAAAATGAAATTTGCAGAGAGATGGATGGATGCAGATAGATGAATTAGAAAATATTATATTGAGTTAGGTAATCCAGACCCAGAAAGACAATTGCTGCATGTTTTCTCTCATCTACGGTTCCTAGCTCCAAACCTTCAGATGTGAGTATATAACCTGGAGTACAAGCAGGAATTGGAAAGTAAAAAGGAATTATGGGGAGGGAGTACTAGATAAAGGAAAAGCAGGATACAGGTGATATGAAGGAGGAAGCTGGAAAGATGGGGAGGGGGAATTTAGTTGGGGAAGGGAATGGAGGACAGTGCAGGGGAGAGGTAGGGAAGTAGAGAAAACTAACACTAAGGATGTTTGAAAAGCTATAAGGAATTATATTTTTAATTTACCTAAAATTATATATAATACCTATAAGTGCATATGTGTATATATATGTATATATAATATATATTAAATTGTTATGCCACTTGGTTGACAGTGCAGACCCCAAAAGACATAGACTATCTAACAAAAACCCCAGTACTGAGCATGAAACACTTCCTTTTGAATTATTGGTCAGTGGAGTCCTAGAGACTCACAAGACAATATGGTCTATTGCTGTTATCATTGGTAGCCTCTCAGAGGTTGAAGGTTAATCCCTACTACTTAAGGCACCACATACTTCAGACCCATAGCATTCCATCTGGGGACCTGAAAGCTTCCTTCTTGAGGACAAGTCTCCGAAGTACTAGAATGTACTATGCAAGCTGCCAAAAGAGGGAACCAGCAATGGTCCCACCTAGATGTGGTATCTGTGAACCACAATGGCTAGCAAGGGAACAAGCCTAAAGGTGCAGTAGTGGCCTGTCTAGACAACAACAGCAACCGACAGCTCTCTAACTGGACTTAGCGCTTGCTCAATAAGAGGGAAGAATGCCTGGAACTGGAAAGCTACCCAACTCCCAGAGGCTAGTGAGGTCATGGGTCGTAGAGGAGAGCCTACTGTTACTGCGCTCCTAAAGCAGCACAATCCCTAACTGCATGCTCAGTACTAACGCCCACAAGGAAGCACAGCTCTCGCCTCTCATTGGAGAAGCTTGGCTTTGCAAGAGGTGGATCACTGCAGAAAACCACAGCTGTCAAAACGCAGAGAACACCCGACGGTGGGGTGTCTTGCCCAACAGGTACATCACAATACAGCTCCTGCACCCAAGGCTCTGGGAACATCTCCGAAGAGGGGCAAAGAAAGATTTTAAGAACCAGATGACCAGAAAGTCTGCTGTGAGGTTGTGTCTCCTGGAAACGACAAGGAAGCTACACCCTTGATGCTTCAACAATATGGCTGCCTAAACAAGACCTAAACTATGACAACACCAAGTGACACGTCAACACGGAAGTAAGCCTCACCAGGCCCCATCCCTTTTCAGATGACTAACACCTAATCCATTCACATTTTCTCTGTGATAATGTCACCCTATGCTCATATGAAATTTTCTTGAAATAGTTGCTGTACCTTTATTATTCTATAAATGCCTGGATAATGCTCAAAGGTGTGGCTACTGTATAATTTCATTGAGATTATGAGTATTTACTCTTTATTTCTGATTTTTTATTTAATATGCTAACGGATGACGCTATGGTTACCTTTCTAGCTACCCAGGTGTGGTCCATGAAGCCTTGCATCTGTATGGCCCAGGAGGTTTTTATGTCGGCAGCATCTCAGATTCCAGTCCAGCTTACTAAATTAGAATCTACATTTTGATGGGATCCCAAGAGACTGACATCGACTTTGAAGATGACCTCTGACCTCATCCATGTGACCCATCATGTCAGTGCTGCCATTTCTATTGTCAGATTCTAAGGAGTGAAACTCTAGGGCCCGTTGTGTCCTTGCAGTTTTATTGGTGTGTTCGTAGATTGCTTCCTGGAAGATTGGCAGCATGTTGGGTCTCTGTCCTTCACTCATGTTCCTGTTGGTAAGGAGTTCCGATTGGAGATCTTGATGGACATTGGCTAAGACAGGAATATTTGGATTTTATTTGATTTCCACTCATAGAGTTGTCAATTTGCTTATAAAATCGTATGATTAAAATGGTCCCAATTTCAAATTTTGGATTTCTGAGTCTAATGACTAAAGGAACACATGAGAAGGAAAGAGGATGAAGATGAAACTCTCCTCTTCTGTCTCATTTTGTGACACCAGCCTGAGGAAGTGAGGATTCAGGATGATGACTACGTTATCAGCTGGGTATTGTGTGATACATTTTTCACACTCGTCCAAAAGTTTCAGATAAATATTTGTGATGTGGGGTGATGGCAGGTGGAGTACAATACAGTAAAGGTTTGCAAAAAGCCTGATCAGAATCAAGAAGAACTGGGAAATTCTAAATTGTAATAAAATATTTTTAATTTCCTCATAAGATGGGCAGATTTAAAAACATTAAAACCATTCAGTATGAATAAGGTACAGAGAAACAGATGAACTCATGCCTTGCTGGTGGAAGGACAAATGGGTGATGCTGTTTCGTGCTATTTCTACAGCATATATTAGTTAGCGGACATGCTTATGCCTCAGCCAGATGAGAACCTATCTCACAGAAACAGTCATACAAGAAAAAAAGGCACATTAAAGGATATCCATTGAAAAGTCTGAAACCACTTAGATGTCTGTCAATAATAATAGGAATTTCGCCCTCAAAATGCTTCCCCCATTCCAGTATCTCTACCAGTACTCTCTCCCTCCATCCCTCCCCTGCCACCTGATCCCTCCTATTCCCACCTCCACCCGCCCCCGGTCCACCTGCAAGACCTATTCTATTTCCCTTCTCAGGGATATGCAATCAAAGCTCCCTGGAATCTACGAGGAGGAACCTAGTGAAGACTTCTAGTAATGGGAGATACGGAGCCTGAACCGCCATCTTCTATAACCAGGCAAGGCTTCCAGTGGTGCCCCTGGGACACCAACCCAGCCACAAAACCTTCAACCTATAGTTTGTCCTGCCTGCAAGATGAGCTGGGGTAATGATGGCACAGAACTTCTTGGCGTGCCCAACCAACAAAATGATTCCTAATAATATTCTGCTATACTAGGAGACTGAAGGCTAGCCCAATTGTCATCAGAGAGGCTTCATCCAGCAACTGATCAGAGCAGATGCACAGAACTACAGCCAAACATTAGGTGGAGTTTGGAGAACTCTGAGGAAGAGGAGGAGGGAGGATTGTAGGGGCCAGAGGGGTCGAGGACACCACAAGAACACGGTCCACAGAATCAACTAACCAGGGCTCAGAGGGGCTCACAGAGACTGAAGAGACAGTCACGGGTCCTGTATGGGTCTGAGCTAGGTCCTCTGTATATATGTAATGGTTGTTAGCTTAGTATTCCTGTGGGACTCCTAACAGTTGGGGGTGGGGGTTGTCTTTGATTCTTTTGCTTACTCTTGGGACCCTTTCCCTCCTACTGGGTTGCCTCGTCTAGCTTTGATATGAGAGTATGTGCCTAGTCTTTTTGTAACTTGTTGTGCTGTTGTTAGGTTGATATCCCTGGAAGGCCTGCTCTTTTATGAGGGGAAACAGAGAAAGAGTGGATCTGGGGGAGAGGGGAGGTTGCAGGGGAGACTGGGAAGGAGGAGGGAGAGGAAACTGCAGGTGTGATGTAATATATGGGAGAAGGATGAATTAAAAAAATAATAGGAATTAAATCTCTGGAAGGCAAGGTTTATAGTTAAGAAAAGCAGCAAAAAAGAAGTATCTCACGACAATATATCTCACAAAAAACCCACTCTCTTTTGGAAGTAGTAACAACCAAAGGGGTGTGTGTGTGTGTGTGTGTGTGTGTGTGTGTGTGTGTGTTCAAGAGAGAGAGAGAGAGATGTATGTGAGAGAGAGAGAGAGAGAGAGAGAGAGAGAGAGAGAGAGATGTGTGTGTATGTATCTATATGTGTAATAGAAAAATGTAATTACATCACTAGCAGTGTCCCCTGTGTCTTAGTTAAGGTTTCCATTGCTGTGACGCAACACCATGACCAAAAAGCAAGCCAGGGAGTAAAGAGCTTATTTGACTTACATTTCCACATCACTATTCATCATCAGAGGAACTCAGAACAGGAACTCAAGCAGGGCAGGAGTCTGGAGGCAGGAGCTGATGCAGAGGCCATGGAGGAGTGCTGCTTACTGGCTTGCTCACATGGCTTGCTCAACCTGCTTTCTTATAGAACTTAGGACCACCAGGGATGGCACCACCCACAATGGGCTGGGCCTCCCCCATCAATCACAAAGAGAATTCCCTACAGCTGGATCTTAAGGAGGCATTTCTTCAATTGAAGTTCCCTCCATTCAGAAGACTTTAGCTTGTGTCAAGTTGACTACTAGCCTCAACACCCTGGGTGCATGTGCATACCTGGGAGTGCCTGGTGGTTACAGTGAAGGAACAACACACTATTTCCTAAATAATAACATAGTCACCTTAACATTTATGGAGCACTTACTGTATGTCCAGCATCATGTTAAGGGCTCATGTGAAATACTGGGTTTAATAATGGCAACCATCTTATGAATATTATTACTAGAGTTCTGGCATTAAATGAACAGGGTCACAAATGGGTGAAATGATTCATTTGAGATGATAAAGTCAAAAATTGAAGTGTTTATGATCTAATCTAAATCAATGTAGTCTATCAACCCATTCATCCATCAACCCACCTCCCTAGTGACCACATGGATATCATCTATCTATCTATCTATCTATCTATCTATCTATCTATCTATCTATCTATCTATCTATC
>CABHPQ010164959.1:1187-16483 GCA_902168405.1 Peromyscus aztecus | reverse complement strand
ATCTATCTATCTATCTATCTATCTATCTATCTATCTATCTATCTATCATCTTCCTCCATTTATACCTTTTTCCACACTAAGGTTCATAGGCTGCCATGGTGGGAAACCAGTTTTTCAGTTTCATCACTTACTTATAATACAAATTCTGAAAATACACTTTTTTTCCCACAGACTAGCACACAAGACTGGAGACCTAATTGCCTTTGTCTCGTGTGTAAGGGAAGTGGCCCTTTCCAAGGATCCATGTGGGTACTGACAAGCTGTAGATCTCCAGACAGAGCAGAACTGCTGTCTCTGGCTTGCTGTGGAGCCACAGAACCAAAGTCTCGCATGACAGAACTTTAGAGATCCTTGTTAATTTGCCAGTGAAGACATGGGACCCAGAGCACATTAGTGACAGAATCTGCCTTAAAATGAGATTTTCTGACTCTTGCCTTAGCCCTCTTTCCAGCATATCATGACTTAGGACTGGGCCATTTGTGACATACATTTGCTGTCTATAGGATGTGACCGGACATAAGGGCGCTCAGTGCTGACCCAGTCATCCCTGGAGACCCTCACATTTTCATATCCTTCTCCAGAAGGAAAGCAGATGCTGAACAATTAGTATTGAGCAAACATTTTGCCTGTCAGTCTTAAAGATGTGGCTACTATCCCCTCCCCCAACAAGAACCTCAAAGAAACCACGTAAATTCAATTTATTTCCCCAGACTCAGGCTGGCAAGTTAGTCAGCTAGTTGGCTCCTCCAGCTTTTCTGTTTCAAAGATCTCCCTCCCTGCTAAGTAACAAAAGCACCGTCATCAGATGGTATCTTCAGAAAAACGACATGAAGACCACAGTGGTGACCTAGGCAGCCCAATGAGCCACAGTCCAGGGCCATGGAGATGAGCAGGCTGCAACCATCATCCAAGCTCATGTGCAGGTGACTGCCCTTGACTGCTAAAGGTCAGGAAACACGTGGACCCTGGAGAGGGCAAAGAAAATAGAGAGTTTAAACAGCGTTTCCTGATTCTCTTCAGCCAAGTGGAAGGCTAAGGGCTGTGGCAACAAACTTTCTCTGCGCTGGTGTATCAGGAGGACGATCTGCACTCAGTCACCTCCAGATCTCAAACACATATCTCATGGCCATCAGCTGCCTGCTCAGAGCTCCTCAGGTATAAGAAGGAAGACCACATCCACGCCTACAGCGCCTCCATCTTGCCCGCAGTTGTTAAAGGTCGCTGGAAGGGAGCATTGCCTGGCTCTTGGCCCTGCACGTATCTTCTCCTGGTTTTGTTGTTGTTGTTTGATGGGGTCTCACTGTGGATACTTGGCTGGCTTGGAACTTGATATGTAGACAAGGCTGGCCTTGGGCTCGCCGAGATCCATCTGAGTGCTGAGATTAAAGGTACATGCCACCATGCCCAGCAGTTTCTTTTTGAACACTGCCATGAGTTATATGACTGCTTCAGTTTATAAACTGAAGATTCTGAGGCTGTGGACTATATTTTAGCATCAAAAGTCAAAATATTCATCCATTTCTTGCTTGAGGGAAATTTGATCTCCTGTGAGGCAATGGCTACATAAGTACTCTTATTTACTAATGAAAATAATCGGTGCACAATGACTGTTCTACATTTATTTTTTTATGGGCCTTTTGATAATAGCCTCATTTTGAGTCTCTGGGACTGCCGGTAAAACAGAGAATCCAAAACCCCCAAATGTAAAAACTGCACATATAGATACATCCAAACTGTACCATGTTTTTAAGTTATCAATGTAATATGTACTTCAAATTTTCCACCAGCATGGAAAATAACACAATGAGAAATGAAACTCAACTGCCAATCTCACAGACCCCAGCATCATTAACACTTTCTCATGTTGCCCCTTGGGAATGGTTTGTGCCTGAGCTACATACATTGGTGCTGATGTCCTTTCTGCCTTAACTGGGATCACCCGAGACATTATCGCTCGCTGGCTTACCTTTTCCTGTATTTAACTCCTGTCTATTGGCAGGCAGTAAGACTGTGTTCAGTTTTAAAATTTTCAGTTACCTGGCCTTGCGATGTCTGTCACAGGCACCTTTGCAGAAGCCTATTTGTGCATTCCCATTTTTTACATCATTACGTTTTAGTGCCCATTTTTCAACTCCAGCCAAAGTTTCAGAAAGGGGAACTGAAGGCTAAAGAAAAGGGGACTTTTCTCTAACCTTAACTGCAAGTGGTAAACTTGAAACTAGGTTACGGGAAGAGGAAGAAACAGAAGAGATATACTCTTAGGAATTGGAGGCAAGGACTATTTTCTTCCGGGCTCTGGTAGAGCTGCGAGTTAGCCTTTATCTTAATGAACAATTAAGAGGAAAGTTCATTTGCCGCAAGATCAGTTTTTCTTCTTCAAATCTCACCAATGTTGAGGGGTTCCTGTTTCCATAGCTTTTGGTTTTTGTTCTTTTTGAAGTGAGTCTATGATACTTTCTGCTTTTCCTGTAAATCAGGTATGAAGCTTTGCATATTTACTTTTTAAGTACTTTCTCTGGTTTCCTAATCTTACGCACCACTCCAGGGCAGGTTTGATACCTGGGAAGCTTTGGGTATGAAATGAGTAATTAGTTACTTTAAGAATTAATTTCTCTAGATTCTAATGCTGCACCCCATTTTCTCATTAACGCCAACAGATGAATAAGGGCAGCTTCTTTCCTATGATAGACCGATGCTCGGCATCCCAGATGAATTTTCCAAGCTGTGTTTCCAGAGTCTGGGTGGACCAGAATATTACGTGTTGGTAGGCAGTGACCATGAACTTTTGTTTTGTTTCCTTTCATAGGTCAGGTGGCCTTAGCTGGCACATAAGTACAAACAGATGTTGAGAAGGGCAATAACGTATGCTGTGCCAGTGTCTCAGTCCTGGGAAAAGGAAACACTTCACAAAGAATAGGTGCCACCTGTAGGGAGTTACAGTTTGCCAAGTAAAACCAGTTTGACCAAAAATAGTTAAAAATAATTCCCTGGGGTATATGGTGATATTTGTTTACTTATGACTTTGAATGAGTGTGTGTGTGTGTGAGTGTGTGTGTGTGTGTGTGTGTGTGTGTGTGTGTGTGTGTACATATGTACGTGCCTGGCTGAGTGTGTGCACCTTGCTTGCTTACGTTCCATAAACATGAAGCTTTGTGACCCACTCATGAATCCATTTGCTGAAATAATAATTTTTATTTAATATTTGACGTAGTACAAAGACCACAGTTGCTAAGTAAACTTTTAAAAGGCATAAAAGAATTTAAAATATCCTTCTGTCTTCAGCTTTCCCAGTGAGATTCACTAAGCTATCTAGAAATGACTGAGTTCTCTGAAGAACTCTAGGATCTTACATAACTCATAACTATAAAACATGACTGACTCAAATCTTCCTCCTATCAGAACTTGGCTACATCTGGAAGATGAGTTATAACAAGTCCATTAGATGGAACTGAATGCAGAATCCATGTCTCCCTGGACAAACTTGGTGTGCCTTAGGTTTCTCGTGTTTAAAATGGGTATGGTAGGGGCACATAGCTCACAGACTTGCTGAGAACAGTCAATGTTCTAAGACAGTGATGGCATGTGCTTATAGGAGGTTCCTACTTCACCATTCCCCAGCTCTTCATTTCTTCCTTGCTGATTTTTCACAAAGTGCACAAAAATCAATAATCTAACTTATTAATGAAACTCCATTGAATTTTGTGAAATCCTCTAATGTGAGGGCTCATTATTTCCTTTAACCTTGGAATTAAAGTCTGATGCTATGAGAAAAGCACTGTATGAAGACCCCTACAGCTTGGGTTTAGGTATAGGCTTGGTACTTTCTATCAGTTTGGAAAAGTCACCTCATTTTCTGAGGGGTCTCTCTTTCTTCAACTGTTATATGGGGGATGTGGATGAATGAGATGGTTCACAGGTGCCTTCTGGTCAAAACTTGAGACGATTTGGGTCATGTTACAGACCATCAAACAAACAAACAAACAAACAAACAACAACAACAACCCTGCAGTGCTGTATTATTTCAAGGTGAACTCAGCTGCCAATTTATTTCTAAGGAGTTAAAACTAATCCTTTTGCAAGTGAAAGAGCTTAGATTGGAACTGAAAATAAGTTTTAAAAATTTCCAAAACAGGCTTAAAATAGGACATTAGATTATAAAATCCACAATGGCCAGGACAATGCCCTAGTACATATCCTCACATCCTTAGAGGCTGGCAGAGCTCCTGGCATATAATAAGTGCCAAAAACAAAGTTTACTCTAATAAATAACTCAGAATTTAGAGTCAGTGTAGTTTATGGGGTAAATTCCACTTGACTTGGATTGAACTCGGGGTTTTAATTTTGAGGAAGCTTGACATTCTGAAGTTGGGAGCATTATAGGACAAGAGAAGTTCTCTTAAGGTTGCAGGAGTGACGTCATAACCACAGGTTCCCAGGCTCCACCAAAAACCTATTGAAGATGAAGTCTGTCTTCAATTGCACTCGTTTACAGATGAACTTCAGATTCACAGCAGAAGTGAGTGTGAAAGAAAAGACGTTCCTATAGTTGTGAGCACCCCGCATGGCCTCCCCACTGTTGGCACCTCCCACCACACTGGTACATTCATCATGGTCAAACAATGCTATAGAAAAACATCATCGCTTCTGAGGGTCCACTCGGATTCTTTCTAGGTAGTGCACATTGCAAGGGTTTTGACACATGTGTAAAAACATGGCTCCCCCAGGGTGGAGTCATATATACTAGTTTTACTCAACTAAACAAGTCATGTTTTCCAAAACCCTCCAGTGATTGTCATGCACATTCAAGTCTAACAACTGTTGCATCACATCGCAGGTACTATCAAACCTACCCTGAAGAAAAAGTCAAGAAACTAAGATCACCTTAAAACCTACCTCTGCATTGAAGCTATAATCAGCTTACCTCTTGTTCTCCTTTTCCTACTTCTCTGATGTTGGGAATCGGATCCATGGCCTTGACCATCCTAGGCAAGTATGCTACTAGTGAGGTCCATCTCTGGCCCTTGGTTTTTGAGACAGGGTATCTCAGGCTGGCTTGAGCTTGTGAGACAGGCTTGCTTCACCTTGAACTTTCAAATCTCTGGTCTCTGCCTGTGAATGCTGGGGTTAGGAGTCCTAACTCCCCATTAACACACATTTGCATGCTAATGAGCAGTATGGTTTTCAAAAAGGCTTTTGAACTCTT
Source organism: Peromyscus aztecus (assembly GCA_902168405.1). NCBI lineage: Eukaryota > Metazoa > Chordata > Mammalia > Rodentia > Cricetidae > Peromyscus > Peromyscus aztecus. The sequence goes on along the minus strand of CABHPQ010164959.1, from coordinate 11,280 downwards.
TTTCTTTTAGATCGATGGAGATATTATTGCACATGGGGACTCATAGAATTTGTAAAGTCTTGGTTTATCAAAGTCCAGCACAATATATGCTTCTCTAATGTATCTAGAAGGCAATTTATATTTACCTGGAAAGAAAATCTGCCACCAAAGCCCATTTATGGAAGAGCCCACCTTCAGACACTTACAGAGTTATCACTCAATGCCATCATGGTCAACATTTCCAATTAAACTTTTATAAAATCACCTTATAGTCATTTCCTATACTAATTTATGATTTTTTTTTTAAAGAAAAAGCTAGGCTCACAATAAAAAACAGACTTTTGAACTCTGAGTGTCTGAGCATCTGCTTCTGTCCTTGATGAAAATTTGAGACTTCTTCCTCATCCAGCATGCTAATTGTAAAGCATGAGAGATGCTATGGAAAGGAGACTGGTTTGTTTTTTAAATAAAATATTTTAAAGTTTTAAATATTAAGAACAGAGAAAACAATGATAATCCTTACATAGTATTACTTATCCTGAGTAGTTATCAACTTAGGTCTATCTTATGTCACATACATTTCCATAATTTTTTTCTCCTTCAAAAATGTTTTTGAAGCAAATGTAAGGGAATAGTATAATTTCACTGTAAACATATGATTCAGAAGACAGAGAAGTTGGGTACTCTTCAACTGATTGTATGAGGCTGCCATTACCACAATAACAGAAACAGAAAATTATAGAAAGAAACATACTCCTTGTGAAAATGGATTTTAAATTCTCAATAAGGGCTGGGATGCAGCTCGGTGGGTAAAGCCCTTACTGTGAAAGCAGGAAGACTTGAGATCTGACCCTCAGAAGCTGGTGAAGCTGGGTATTGCAGCAAGCATCTGTAACCTCAGTGCTCCTAGAGTGGTGATATGGGAGACTGAGACAAGTGAACCCCAGAGGACTATGGGCCATAGCCTGGCATACACAGTGATGAGCAGCAAGAAATCCTGTCCCATACGAAGTGAAAGATGAGGACTGATACCCGAGGAAGTTTTTTTCTGACCTCCACGTGTTCTGCGACATATGTGTTTCATGCTCGTGTGCAAATATTCAGACATTTGTCCTGGTTGGTTTTTGTCAATTTGACACGAGCTAGGTTATCTGGGAGTAAGAACCTCAATTGATGACATGCCTCCGTCCGATTGCCTGCAGGGCACTTTTGTGATTAATGATTGACGTGGGAGTGCCCAGCCCACCACGTGCAGTGCCACCCCGGGGCACGTGGTCCTGGGCGGTATGGGAAAAACAGGCTGAATAAGCTGTGGAGAGCAAGCCAGAAAGAAGGATTCCTCCGTGGTCTCTGCTTCAGTTCCTGCCTGCTGTTTCCCAACCGGAGTTCCCAGCCTGGCTTCCCCTGATGACGGACTGTAACCTATAAGTCAAATAAACCCTTTCCTCCCCAAGCTACTTATGGTCCCGGTGTTCTATCACAGTCACAGAAAGAAAGCAAACTATGACATCCTATATACACAGAAACACAGATTTTAAAAAAAAATATGCTTAGTAAAATATTGGCAAATCAAATATATCCCTATGTAGAAAACAGAGCATATCACATCTAAGCGTGACTTAGAATGGGAATGTGAGGTTAGGTCATTAAAGTATTAACAAATGTAATATGATACAACAGTAAAAAGACAAGTGTTTATGGTTATTTTAATATGTGCTGAATTCTAAATTTGGTAAAATTTAGAATTTACAACTGATAAATTAGGACTAGGAGTGAACTTCCTCAGTCTAACAAAACCCTCTAACTGTATACTTTATGAAGAGAAGCTGTGTGCCTCTTTTCAAGGGTATACATTCCTATCACTGGTATTTAACATTATGTTAGAGAAGTAGCTTATGCAACTATTGGAACACAGTCCAAGAGTGGAGTCGTGTGAAGGGAGTTCTGAGTGCTTGTGAGAAAACTCTAAGAGAACAAGTGTCTTTTGTCCTCAGTTTCTTCAGAACACAGACTTATTCTTGGATTACACTTTTGTGCCCCTCCCAGATGTGGTGGATAGGAGTGAGTTTACTTCAGATTACTCATCACAACTGGCTGTTCTTATTTGTTTATATGCCTCTATGGAAAAGCATGCTCTCATCACCTATGGCTTATCCTTGTGAATGTACACTTTACTCATGTGACTCTTCTTAACCCTCAGAGTATAAATTGTCGGATGCTCTGAATAAAGTTGGCTATCGCATGAGACTTTAGTCCGCCTTATTTTTTGACTCCATTCTCCCAGGTCCTGCTACCTTTTGAGTGGTAAACATGCAACAAATCTAGAGCTAAAAGACACGTAGATTGGAATGGCATAAAACTTTTCCTTATTTCTGACATGTTATCTATATAGAAAGATCTCAAGAATTCCACAAAAATACCCAAGTAGAATCGGTGTATGAGTTTATCAAAAGTATAGATGACAAGGACATAAAACTTCATTATATGTCTTGTAGCATGAATCTTAAAGAGTCTTATTAATAAAAACAAACCTGGAGCTGGGTATCGGGGTGAATGCTGGAAGATCAGAGAAGCAGAACAAGCCACAGCTATCTCACCTCGCCAATTCCTCAGCTGATCTTGTTTCCTCAGACTGGAAGCCTCTCGGTCTTCATCCAGAATGAATCTCAGCTGAACTGTTGCTCAAAAGCCTAAAAGCTTAACCAGGCCAAAATCTTCTAGTTCCTGGTTTTCACGCTTTATATACCTTTCTGCTTTCTGCCATCACTTCCTGGGATTAAAGGCGTGAGTCACCATGCCTGGCTGTTTCCAGTGTGACCTTGAACTCACAGAGATCCGCATGGATTTCTGCCTCCCAAGTGATAGGATTAAAGGTGTTTGTGCCACCATTTTCTGGCCTCTATATCTACTGACTGTTCTGTTCTCTGACCCCAGGTAAGTTTATTAGGGTGCACAATGTTTTGGGGTAACACAATACCACCACAATGTCTGAATTATAATAAAGAACAATTGGAAAGTGAAGCTTACCAAAATAGAACTTTTGTTTTGTTTTGTTTTTTCAAGACAGGGTTTCTCTGTAACCTTGGAGCCTGTCCTAGAACTCACTCTGCAGACCAGACTAGCTTTGAACTCACTGAGATCCACCTGTCTCTGCCTCTGGAGTGCTGGGGTTAAAGGCGTGTGCTACCACTGCCCGGCCAAAATAGAACTCTTTATAATGACATCAAAGGACAAAATACCTCAGAATAAATCTCTCAGAGCAGGGTCAACATTTGGATGTGGAAAACAATGAGACACTAGTGAGAAAATGTGCAGTCAGCTGCAAGATGGCTCCTCCCCTGCTGTTAGCATTCTCCTACTCTGAAGAAGGCTGGCCTGAAAAGAAACAGGGGAGTATCGTGGACAAGACATTGTATAACTTGACAGTCTAGGCCACAAGTGACATTGTAGCTTCTCCCTTGGTATGTTGGGTCACTTGCTCTAGGGAAGCCAACTCTCATGTCATGAGGCCATGAGTAACTCAACGGACACTCCCAGTATCCAGTGAGGATTGAGTCCTGCTGTTCTCCATGTGAGTGAGTCACACTAGAAATACATTCAGCCGGACTTGTGCAGTCACATGACTGCTGACAACAGCCTAATCCATAAACGACCCCCAGACCAGAGCCACCCAAGGAAGCTGCTCTATACTGTTCCACAGACATGCCAAGAAATGCCAAATACTTGTTGAAGCCACTGGATTTGGGAGCAATTTGTTAATCAGTAATAGAGAGCTAACATGGGCCTTGGAACCTACAAGTGAGACATTTTCATAGCAAGTATTTTTGCTTGTTGGTGTGGCCTTCTGATGGGGTGTTCAGAAGAGGCTAAGACTTTGAGAAGTGAGTTAAAGAAGTCATAAAGAATATTGAAGAGATTGTTAGTGAAAGAGTTACAACATTGGCTTGGCTGCAGTGAGTTCTGGAAAATATTGGACCATGGAGGCAGAGGGTGTAGCAGGAACACCTGAATTTTCCTATTCAATTAAATGACAGAACTCCTAAGAAATTCCAAGCCATTGTACTACATCAGTTTCAGTAGAAGTCCAAGACAGAGAAATATTTACCTCAAGGAGATTGGCAGACATGGATGTTGACTAACCGTGTGAAATCTCAGGAGGATTATAGAATGACAGTTTTACAAAGAATTATGTAGGCAGGAATATCACCAACTCTGACAGATACCCAGTTAGTGTTCAGATTTCCCAGTTGTTTCATGTGTTTTATTTCCACTTAAGGCTTGGCCTTGTGAATGCAGGAAAATGTGTACTGAAATTCTGGTTCTTCCATCTTCTAGCATGGCTCCTTGTCAAAGATGCTTGAAGTTTCTGAGCCCCACAGTGCTCTTCTGAGGAGAAAGTGAGAAATATGTAAGAAATGATTTTTTACAGAAGGAGCATCATGTTCTAGCTTTAGAAATTCATTAGTTTGGGCCAGGTGAGCTGACGCATGCCTTTAATCCCAGCACTTGGGAACAGCAACACAAGGATCTTTGGCAAGCCTGGTCTTCATAAAGCATCCTAAGCCAGTCAAGATAACATTGGAAGACACCATCTGAGAGAGAGAGAGAGAGAGAGAGAGAGAGAGAGAGAGAGAGAGAGAGAGAGAGAGAACAAAAAGGGGGAGGGGAGTTGATTTAGACAATTTGGGACCTCTTTGTGGTCATGGTTGTGCTTTGTCACCACCATTTAATCTATGGTAAAGCTGAGAACGTGTAACAGAACCACGTCTGGATCCTTTGATGCTGTGTCTAGCCTAGTCTTTTAACACTGCAACATGACATCAATCATCCATTAAGTTCTTCTTGAGAACAAGGTAAATTTCTATTCACAGTGAAAAGTGCAAAAAGAAAAAAAAACCCTCATAATGTTCTAGGTAAGTTTATGTTTTTTTTAATTGGTTACATGTGGACACGTGATCTGAGAGTGGTGGGTTGTCCAAACACACCTGCAGAGGACAGGCAAGCATGTCACCCTCATACTCCCTCGCCCCCGTACAAATGACAGGCTCATAAAGTCACCTCCAGAGAGAACTGGACGGCCTCTCCTGCCTTTTTTACAGTTCAAAATTTATCAGCACAAGTTTAATACATCATATTCTAAGTTATCAATAAACATAGTTTAAAAATATAAAATAGCATAGATAATTAAACAAAATCTTTTCCACTTTCTCATCTCCTATCCTGATTTTTAGGGGGTAATTATGTTTCATGTTTGACTGTTAAGATTTTCTTTCTATTCTTATATGTATTGAACATAGTAAGTGATTCTTGGAGAAACTCTCAGCTGTCTATATTTTTCTCACTGAAGATCCCACTGTTAGATTGGGGTGGGTAAATATTTAGTGTGTACGCTATATGCAAACAAACATACATGCTTTTAATCTTTTCAAATGCAAGCTCATGAAGAATTTTACAGATGGTTGTAGTTTGGAGTCTTTATTTTAGATCCTGGAGAATCTTAACTACCTGTGAGTGCTACCTCCACACATTGCCCTCGCTTTATTTTTTGACTTTCGAGGTTAAGAGCCAGGAAGGGTGAAACATGAACATATTACACTGTGTTCAGCAGTGTCTGTGGATCAGAGAAACCAATTTCCATGATTTATCTTTCTTGAGACTCAGTTTTAGTGTCTTCCTCCCACGCAGTCTCTCAAGCAGTTCTTTCTGTCATAACAGAATTTAATAAGAAACATAGCAGGAAAAAAAAAAAAGCCGGAGAGTCACTTTCATAACCACGGAGTCTTATCTTCCGTGTGAAGGGAAGCTGTAATTTTCTATCAAGAATGTATTGGTGTTTCCAGACTGTTGATTTCCAACTCGTACTTCCTTAGCATTTTTTTTTAGTGGTAACTGGGAACGTTCTGTACTGTCAAATGCTGAGTAGGAATGTGAAGTATTTGAAGATGCTTTCAGACCCGATTGCAAGAGATTTTCTCAGGAGATCTACCCTGAATCACGGCAGACATATTCAAATTCACTCAGGACTCACATCACATAGATTTTGAGGGGGTGAACACTATTGAAAAGAATCAATCATTTTGTCAGATTCGAAGAACAAACAACTTCGTTCTTAAGAGTTACACTTGAAAAACGTCCCATGTGTTTTTGACACTTGCTAGAATGTTCTCCGAGCTTCGAGCACCAATGAATAAAATAATCCTGCAAATCTTGGGTTCCCACACCCACGTTTTAGAAGGATTACTTTTGTTCTTGGGAACAAGAATTTTATGTGATGTCATAGAATCATATTAGAAAACAAAGAAATAAACTAACCTCTTCAGCCAGCTCTCTGCCTGGAGATTTTAATTTAAATGTAGAAAGGTATCCAGAACAGGTGTTTGTAAAAAGCTCTCAGGCCTAAGAAATCATGACACGTAGCCAGGATAGGGAAGCCTTGGATTAACATTCATAAATAAATCATCTAATAAATCATAAATAACTGGATACACTTAAAATGAAACAAAACAACAGATATCTAACGCATTAATCAGTAAGTGTATCTAGTGCCTGAGTACTACTTTTAAAGCCTAAATTTCTGGTATTTGCATAGCTAAATCATCATTATCTTGCTGTTAAAAAGTAAGTGGGGGCTGGGTGTGGTGACCCAAGCCTTTAATCTCTGCACTCAGGAGGCAGAGCCAGGCAGATCTCAGCCTGGTCTACAGAGTGAGTGCCAGGACATCCAGAACTACATCGTGAGACCCTGTCTCAAAACAAGAACAGAAAGTAAGTCAAGGGATGGTAGACAGAGCTCTGCAGGTAAAGTTGCTTCCTCGACAAGCCTGGCGAGCTGAGTTCAATCCCCAAAGGCCATATAGAAGAACACTGAGCTGGAGAAGGCTGAAGGAGAAACCGAAGGTGGAAAGATCGAAAGAGTTCTGCTTTGGACATCCTGAGTTTCAGCAGCCGGAGAGATATACCCAAGAATGTCCAGAAAGGGTCGGAGACTAGAACCTGGAGCTATGGGAAGACTCATAGAGTTGGCCAGCTCCGCTTGCAAGTTATCTCCATAATGAAGATAAAGACACAGGAATGCGATCCCTGAGAAGGTCGTGGAAGAGCCTAAGGTGGGTGGGCAAGATGGATCTGGTGACTCCTGTCCTTACAGAGGAAGTATAGAGTCAAAGCCAGCAAGGGACACTGGCTGGATGGGCGCATGTTGTAGGGCCTCAACTAAGATGCAATTCCAAGCAGATAGACCACGAGATGAATGCTGAGGACATATTGGGCAGTGTGGAGATGGAGAAGAAGTGACTGTATTTGAGGAGAGAGGATGAAGGAAGACTTCTTCTCCTTCAAGAACCTTCCTAAGGCAGTAGGACACTTTCTGGAGAAGCAAGTCAGTTTACTTAGGAGGAGGAAATGTAGCGGTGAAGGTAGCTTACATGCCAGAGACCATTTTCCCGTCCACCACTTTTGATACAGCCCTTTCCTGCTAGGCTTGTGCACTCTTCATCCGGAACTTCTGTTTATGTTATGTAGTCAGACGCGTGAAATGACTCCCTGGGGCCTCTCATCTGCCTAGACCCAGCCTGACCTATTTTTGGCTGATTACCAAATACAACCCAAGTTGTGTTTCCCACTTGGAGACTTTCTCTCTGTGAGGCATTCCTCGATGGGTCGTTGGGCTTATCGTGTGCATGAAGCCGGTGATACGTTAGAAATGGGTGTATAAATGAATGAATAGAAAGAATTTTCATGTGTGCCTCAAGGGACTGTCTGCCAACATTTTGGAAACTCAGCAGACTAAATTTATATACAAGGAACATAAAACTTTCTGCTGCCATTGAGGAGCTGTCGCTGCTGGAGCAGCAGCCTTACTGCAAAACATCTTTATTCTGCAAAAAACGTGAACACCATTGCAAACTAATAGAATGTCTTAGTTGCTTCAGCATCCCTGCATGACCTTTGCACGACATTTTTACACATCCCTGCATGAACTTATGGGAGGAAAGGTTTATTATGGCTTACAGTGCCATGGAGATTCTGTCCTTCATAGCAAGAAAGGTACAGCGGCAGGAGCATGATGCTGGCTGTATGCATTGCGTCAGGAAGCAAAGAATAGGAAGTCGGGCAGGGCCATGGAGCTCTAAGGCTCACAGCTAGTGGTCCACTTTCTTTGGTGAGGATCCACCTCCTAAAGGCTCTACAGTATTCCCGAAGAGTGTCACCAGCCGAGGATCAAGTGTTCAAACACATGAGTCTAATGAGGGACATTTCACAATAAAATCACAACATACAATTGACTTATGAATGTGTATAACCTTCTTATAAGGGATGTGGGCAAGGTGCATCTGGCCAGTCCTGTCCTTGCGGTTGACAGGAGATGGAGCATGCTGAGTACAGTCTGGGCAGAGATTTATAACTGGTTACTGCTCTAGAATACAAAAGATATCTCTGTGTGTGTTTACTCCTTTGAAGACCTGAGAAGCTTTAGGAAGGAAGATGGGTAATACACTGGAAAATGGTTGCAATCTGCAAATGGCAGAGATAGGAGATGCAAATCATATTTCTTATACAGTCCATACAAATATTATAACGCTGTTTTTCCTCACTTAAAATAAAAAGGCCTTTCAATCTCTGCTTATTACTAATTACAAAGACTCTGTAGATTGATTGGTTGACATTGAATAGTTTCACATCCGTCAGCGGGTGGCTGTCATTAAAGACAATTGTGATAGGCACCAGAGACATGTGATTTTGAGTGGTAGGAGACAGAGGAGAAACAAAGGGCACCAGAAATGGACATAAAAAAAATACAGTCTCAATGTTACTAATACATCAAGAGGTTTTGGGCATTAGGAATACAGGATGAATCTGACCTAATCTCTACTATCAAGAGAGAAAATTTGCCTAAACCTACAGCTGTGTCATCATATATCATACAAGTGCTGGGTGTGTAGAAAAGGGAAAGTCATTCACTGGTTCTGTGACTAATAAAACAGTCTATATCAAATTGTCTAAGATAAAGTGTAAATTCAGCACACGATTGGTTATACCTGTTATATATATAACTCTCTTCTAAATGTGAATGTAAAGGTGAATATATGAAGTATGTTTTACATGGCTAAAGCACATAATTTTAAACCCACAATATCTTCATTTTTTTCTTTTATACATTTACTTATTTTATTTATCTTTCAAATTTTCTTTCAAAAATATTTTTAAGATTTATTTTATTTTGTGTGTATGAGTGCTTTTCCTACATGCATGTCTGGTGCCCACAGAGATCAGAAAGAGACCTTAGGTCTCCTGGAACTGGAGTCATGAACCACCTTATGGATGCTGGGAACTGAATCTGGGTCCTCTCAAGAGCAACAAGTGCTCTTAACTGCTGAGACATCTTACCAGCCACATCTACCATTTTCTTATTTTATTTGTGTGTCCTTACATACATGCCCAAGCACATAGGTAGAGGTCAGGGACAATTTGTAGGAGCCAGTTCTCTCCTTTTACCATGTGGGTCCTTGGGATCTAACTAAGGTTGTCCGGTTTAATGGCAAGTCTCTTTATTTGTTGAGCCATCTTGCTAGCCCAAATTCCTTAGTATCTCTGTCTAATTAGACATTCATAATAGGTTTCATAACACACAAAAATAGATTTTATTAACATTCATCATTATGCCCTTTACCATTTTTACTGTATATTAATAGTCATCCTTTTAAATTCAATTATTTCCTTGGCTGATTGATTTTATGGGAGAGTTCCAGGAAGATAGCTGGAGAGATGGCTTAACCGCCAGGAGCAATGGCTGCTCTTCCAGAGAGCCTAGGAAGCTCCTTGCACTCACGTGGTGACTCACAGTCATCTGTAACTCAAGTTCCAGGGAATCTGATGACCTCTTCTGACCTCTGTGAGCACCAAGAGCACATTTGGCCCACAGACATACATGCAAGCAAGTGATTGATCCATACATGGAAGTAAAATAATGAAGTGTAAAAGAAGGAGGAGGGGGAAGAGGGAGAAATGGAGGAAAGAAAGAGAAAAAAGAAAGAAAGAGAGAGGTAAAGAAAGAAAGAAAGAAAGAAAGAAAGAAAGAAAGAAAGAAAGAAAGAAAGAGAGGAAGGAAGGAAGG
>CABHPQ010164958.1:0-23534 GCA_902168405.1 Peromyscus aztecus | reverse complement strand
CAGTGGGGGAGAGGACTGAATCGAATGTGCACACATGTCAGCGTGAAATAGCTGCGGACACAAATTGAACATGTGCACTTTTAAAAGGCGGTATCGAGTAACAGGCCAGCGGCATCCCTCTTGGCATTTTAGGCTTCTTTCTTCTCTCCACTCTGGCTCCGGGTTGAGTCACTTCCATCAGGCAAGCTTCCATAGGATAAGCCATTTGAATCTGGTTGTATTCTGTCCAACATTTGTTTCCCTGTGGAGATAATAATCATAAAAGACCTTTTGAGCTCTTAAAAGATAAAAATGTCCTAATAATTTCTCTCCAGTTCTGGCCACATTTTATGCCTTTAAAAAATACTATGTGGTTACTTACCCTCTCAGTGAAAAAGATAAAATGTCAAGGAGGAAAGGCCCACAAACATCTCCTAGCACTTGTCATGTGGTCACACACTTATCCACATGACATCTGCCCGCTCTGCACTGGGCCTGGGGACAGGCTGGAACAATCAGGAGAGCCACATAACTAGTCACTCATCTGCAGACCTTTCAACGCCGTGTTCCCCCGCCCTCCCCTCTATACAACAACACAGGAAACGTCATGGACCAGAGCTCCAAGAGCCACTGCAGATCCTATACACGAAGCTCTGTGAAGCAGAAAATAGTTACATACAAACAAACCCTTTTATTTTCCAGCATTTTTATTTCTTACAAAAAAAAATCAGTTTTAAATGAGCCCTAATGAGCACTGCTGCTGCTAATGCCAATCCTATCACTTAGGTAGCTCACATAGCAAAGAGAATACCAAACTCACTCCCTTGGTCTTCATTTCTCAATCTTATAGAAACTTTGGTGATTTTTTTTGCTTTAAAGGCATGATGGACAAAATGATGGACAAAACTATCTCTACTATTGCATGGAAACCTGTAGGTCACCCAAAATCCCTAGCAAAGCTGGGAGTGAGTGGGTGAGTTAGGGTGGGAGGGTGGTAAGGATGGCTGCCTTTGCTCTGGATTTTGCTTCTGTGTGTACTGTACGCACACAAGGTGGGTTGTTTCTCAGCGGAAACGAGCATTGGAAAGATGGTACCCATTGGCCCAGTCTGCATGAATGAAGTGAGGAAGGAGAGTGTTCACGTCCTGGTGATGGTGGTGGTCACTCTTAGCATCACAGGGAACAAGCGGCCTCAGTCTTCCTCAGGAATGCTATTCTTTAGCATCTGGACCATCAGTCCTTGGGTATCCCATCAAAGGGTCTGTAGGTGTCAGGAATTTGCCATTCCCCATGCATCCATGTCCTTGGACACTTTTAGGAAATCCCAGTGTGATCCTCCAAGTGACCCACATCAAGGGACTCTGGTCAGTTCCTCAACAATCTCATTGTTCTTTGCAGAACTGACATCTATAAATTATCAACATTACACCTCCCTGGGCTTCATCACTAAATGCATTTCCTGAGGTAAAAATTATGTTCTTATGTTAGCATCTAAAATAGTGCCAACAATGATTAATTTATAAGGGTAAATTTTCTTTCTGTGTTCTAAAAAGATGACTTTGTGTGTGTGTATGGAGGTCAGAACTCTTGCAAGGTTGGGTTTCGCCTTCAACCATGTAAACTTGTGTCATCAGGCCTGGCAGCAAGCACTTCTATCCACGGAACCAGCTCAGGCCCATGGACAATCTATTATAAACTAGAGAAAAAATTAGAGACAAAATATATATATCTTTTTTTCTTACCAGGAATATTTCCAAAATCAATAAAAGACTGTTGTAGATGGTCATTTTCTCTATTTCTTGTCACCAAAAATACTCCAAGGAATGAGAGAAAGCACCTGTAAGAAACATGCTAATGAAGAACACAGGAATACTGAAGTACCCTAACTTTTACATGATGACATGAAGTCCATTAGTTTTTTATGTCCAATTTCTCATGGTAAACTGCCTCAAACTTGTCTTAATTCTTACAGCCAGTAAGAGTTATACCCAGAACCAAGACTTGGGGAGTTTCCAATAAATCTCTGCCCCAGGTTTTCACCATCTGGAGGCTAATTCAGGCTCTAAACCCTTTGGGTAGACACTAGGTCTCATTTTCTATCCATGCATGCCCAAACCCATTACTGGCATGCAACACAAGTGAAAAACAAGCTATTCTTTAATTTTCTAAGAATTCTCATTGTCCTTGGCCATAAGAGTAGTCATAGTTTCCAGACCCCAGAAGTTTGGCCGCGCCCAAATGTCTTATGAAATTAAATTTTCAAGATAGATGGTTTCCTATGTTGAAAATAGACCAGGCTCAAGTTTGCGTAACAATGGTCATGCTGACTAGCAGATCAAGAGGCAGCTAAGCATTAACGGGGTGTGCCTGGAGCCCACGGAAGCAGCTATTCATTGGCAACACATCGTCAAGGTTCGGCTCTCGGTTTCCCAGCAATGTCAGCAGTGACATCCACCAAGTCTCCAGAAAGGGCCAAACTGGGGGTTTTATGATAAAAAGGGCAGCTACCAATCTGAAGCTACTTCATCTAAGACCAGAACCTACCAGCCTTGGCCTTTCACTTGGGTGATCCAACCTAGGAGCTCCGAGGGAGAGGTGGCCTGACAGAGAACTGAACGGCTATGGAGGAACCACAGACACCAGTGGATTTATGATTTTGGCCGGAACTGAAAACCCCCAGTGTTTCAGAACTCTCAAAGGGGGACACAAACCACAAAGCCAAGGGCACAAAGCCCTGCTTAGAGTGTTAAGTTGAAAACTATATTTCTTGTAGTATGTTCCAATTTTCTATACTTGAGGTACTGTGCCAAAAATCCTATACAAAATTAATAGAACTTCACATACCTTACCTCTGAGACTTTTACTCACCCAAAGAGATATATAAATACAGTAAGAAAGGCAGCACCAAGGAATTCCTGGTAAAATACGATGCCTGTATAAGAAGAGGGCAGAGCTAATTTTAGGGCAGGAGCATTTATAATAGCAACACATTATTTTTTTTTTAATTGTGTAAATAGCCGGGCAGTGGTGGTGCACGCCTTTAATCCCAGCACTCAGGAGGCAGAGCCAGGCATATCTCTGTGAGTTTGAGGCTGAGACCAACCTGGTCTACAGATAGAGATCCCAGGACAGGCACCAAAACTACATGGAGAAACCCTATCTCAAAAAAAAAAATCGTATAAATATATTTTTTCTATGTATGGCTTCCCTTAAAATGTATATTCACTATTTTAATTTAAAAGACTCTGTGTGCTATTCTTACATTTCAAGCTACTCAAAAGACTTGCATGGTCTTGTAGGTTTAATATAATTATCAATGTTATAAAACCAACATAGATTTCATAAGCAGAAATTTCATTTTTGTCTATATGTGCATGTATTTGCATATGCATAGTCATACATGTGCATATGCCAGAGGCCAGAGCACAACCTGTGTCTTTTCTCATGAGCTGTACATCCACCTCGTTTTTAGAGGCAGGGTCTCTCACTGACCTGGAACTTACCAATGTGGCTCCGCTGGCTAGTCAACCTCTGGGGTCAGAGACACAGCTCCACCCCCGTTTTTAATGTGGGTTTGCTCTGGGGATTGAACTCAGGTCCTCATGCTTGTGTGGAAAGCCCTTTACTGAGATGTTTTCCCAGCACTGTAAACAGCACTCAGGTTTTGGTGTTGACTTGTAGAATCAGAGTAGAAGCTTTTTTAATGCCCTTGATAATACCATGAAACTCAGTCTGGGAGAGTGGCGCCAGCCCGTGAGGTGCCTATGACAGGGCAGACTTGTCCAGGCTGGCTACTGCAATAGAAACCAACGCAGACAAAACACCATACACAAATACATAAACAAATAAGCCTTTGACTGGGCATATTTCTTCCCAGGAGTCAGAGGCAGGCAGATCTCTGTGGGTTTGAGGTCTACAGAGTGATTTCTAGGACAGCCAGGACTACATAGAGAGACACTATCTCCACAACAAAACAAACACCACCACACCAAACAGTAGTCATCCTCTGTGATGCGTGAAGTGACATCTCATTTTCTTTCCTTGCTGATTACTGATGTTTAGCATCATCATTTGCTTATTGGCCATTTTCTATTTTCTTTGCAGACACATTTAGGTCCTTTGCCCACCTAAAGTCAAGTCACTCAGGTTTTGGTGTTGACTTGTAGAATCAGAGTAGAAGCTTTTTTAATGCCCTTGATAATACCATGAAACTCAGTCTGGGAGAGTGGCGCCAGCTCCCCAGCCTGTGAGGTGCCTATGACAGGGCAGACTTGTCCAGGCTGGCTACTGCAATAGAAACCAACGTTTATTAACTTGGCAGGAAGGAACTAGCCATTTCACCTTTCAGCTGTACCTTTCATTGCTGGGAGGAGAGGCCATCAAAAAGCTTCACAGCCATTCCACATGCAACATCAGAAGAGCTGTTAGCATTTCCAGAAAGTCCTGAGCATTATATACTGCCCTATTAGCTGAAAATCCTTCTGCTCAGGGAACTACATTTTTTTAACATTTTTCTGTATATTGATTATTAGGGTGTATGTCATACCTGTAATTCTTTTTGCTTTATTTTAGTTTTCTGATAATTCTAGGGCACATCAACATACAATCTTTTATCACTTTCACTAGAAAGCATTAGACACTAAAAAAGATAGATGCCTTGGGATATAATCTTTTCTTACAGTATATCTTTGAGGTTCAATTTTTTGGGAAACAGAAGGCTGCATGAATTACTTCAAGAACCTGTCCACTGGCCTGGGGGCACACATCTGTGATCCCAGCACTCAGGATGCAGAGGCAGGAGGATCATGAGTTAGAGGCCAGCCTGGTCTACAGAGCAAGTTCCGTAGCAGTAGCTACGAAAAAACAGCAAACACATCAAGTAGCTTGAGATTATTGATAATATTGAGCCAGGGCCTATCTTTTTCAAATTTATAAATGATTTACTTGAATCTAGTGCATTTTGGTTTGGACCAAGTTTTAAGTTTGCACTTTTTAACATTATTATCTCTGCAAATGTAAAGGTATTTTCATTAAAATACAAGAGCTCTAAGAGAGGACTAGCAAATGTGGACTTTGTCAGGCTTTCTGTGCAATGGTAAATTAGGTCAGGGACCCTATTCTCTCATTAAGGTGATGTGGGCACAGAGGATGAGTTCAAGGAACTGGGGTGTTTGGCCTGCAGGGAAGACTCAAGAGGATTTTCCTGTCACTTTGATTAGCAGGAGCTGCAGGCAGAAGACTGAGAAAGTAGAGCAAAGGTGAGTGTCTTGAATTCATAAGGAAACTAATTTGAGCTCCAGAGTAAGGAAACACTTTCTAGTCATTAGAACTCTCAAGTCAATGAGTCATCAAAACAGGGCTGAGCTGCATCAGGAGGCAGAGAGCACCAGGGAGTATTCACACCAAGGAGAGGACCACGGAGGAAATTAGACACTGGTTGGAGGCTGGGGACATGGACTCCCAAAGCTTCCTTGTTCCTCCTTTGAGTCTGAAAATATCTTGTATCTGTGCTGTGGTGGTTTCACCTCCCGTGGACAGCCAGGACTCACCTGCGATGATGGCGCTAGTTGTGAAGAAGACATGGTTGACTGGAACCAGTGTGGTCATCGTGTAGAGCTTTGTGGCTTGATTCAGGAACCTATAGGAGATGGCAATTACTGAGGCTCCACTCAGCAGCGCTCAGCAGCACGCTAACAATAACTTGAAGAAATGCATGCTCTGTAGCCTCAACTACAAAGGAGAGGAAGTGCAGAGGAAGGGCACTTCCAATCAGCGGTCCCGGGCTTCGATGCATCTGATGTATGAGATCAGATGTCAGGTTTTATGGTCTGTTTAAACCAACAACAGTACCAATGAAAAGCAATTAATCATATTCTGAGGCCACAGAAGTTTGAGTTGGAAGTGATTCAAGCTGCTGGACCAGTATCACACCGGGGCTGATTCATTAGGATAGACCTTAGAACCTGTGGAATATCATATCTGGGGAGCATACAGCTATCCACTGACATGCCACGTGCCAAGAAAGCAGACAGAGAAGCAAAGGAATGTTTAATGTTTCAAAAGCAATACTTGGTGCTCCAGCTGCAGAGCACATGTGGGAGCTGAGCTTCTGCTCCGGCCACCCCCAGGAACTCAAGTTCCCACACTGGCTGTGCTGCTCTGGCAGAGACAAAGCAGTAATGCCTTGCATGGCATTGCCTGGAGGTTTCAAAAAGTACTGCTGTTAGGTAGGGCGAGTGATCTGCTCACTCTCCAGCAAGGACAGCAGATGTCAAGAATAACTGGAAAAAAAAAAGGTTTGTGGATAAAGCTAGTGTGTGTGTGTGTGTGTGTGTGTGTGTGTGTGTGTATGTGTGTGTACATGTACAAACAAACCTTGGGTAATTTTAATGGGAATCAAGGTGGAGGACTACATTTTTACTTTGTGAGAGTGTTAAACAAGATTGACAGGATACAGTCTTCCTCTAGTTGTGTTTGCCTTTACATTCCTGAAGTGTGCTATAAAGTACTGACACTAATCACTAAATCCCCCAAGGCACCGCAGCAGCACCGATTAATTCAGAAGACAGAGGTGGCGAAATAGAATGGTGAAGTATGATAAACACACTCCGTCTTAGGAAGTGGATTTCTCCTGTCACTCTCCTGCCCCAGGCCCAAGATCTACTTACCCACAGGACAGACTGCTGCCATCTGTAGAACAAGCCCCACCCCTCATCAGTAGTTTGAGATCTGGTTTCCTTCTGGGCACTGGAAGATGCTTCTGCATAGTGTTTTGGGGTGAACTCTCTGGCTAACTCAAAAGAGCCCAGCAGGCAGAGGTTTAATCACAATGTGAAAAGTGGGGAGAGTGATTAAAACAGATGGAGGTGGGGGACAGGAATTAAAAATGTTCCATGTCACCAGTGTTAGGACCCAAGAGAAACATGAAACAATCATTCCTAAATCCCATGGGTATGAAGGAAATTCTGGCCAAAGATACAAAGTTCTGGAGAAAGGGTTTTCCTCCGGGCCAAACGTCTGGTTTCGTCCATCTCTGGGCAATTAATAAGCATGAGCTAAGAGATGGAGGTGAAGGGTTCATGCATTGCCTATATTTAGAAAGAAGCCCTGGATGTGGACCTGCCCCTTTGATTTATTGCTAATGACAACCTGTGTGTGATCGGTATTAATTACAAGCAGAAGTGCATCAGGGAAGCATCGAGCACACTTAGCTGGATGGCGGCCTCACTTCAGACTGCAAGACGCGAAGGCAGTTCTCAGTACGAACTAATCACTGGATGGAAGAGGAAAGCAAGGCACGCTGGCTGTGGAGAAGCCCAGGAATCCTGAAAGGCCACTGAGTTTGTGGACACGGACTTACTTGACTTGGAAGACACAAGAGGCCATCATGATGACAAGCATGATGTAGAAGATGGCGTAAGTGAGCTGCATTTTACCCGTCACAGAGAGAGTGATCATGCCTGAGACAGCTTTCACTGAAATCACAGTCAATGAGGCTGGAAGACAAGAACAAAAATAAAATACATATTTGAGACCGATGTACAGATGCATATCTCAAGTTTACTTGCTGGAGCGGCAAATGTGCCAATTATGCTTTCAGGACCATGTTTGGGAAGGTGTGTGCCAGGGCGGACACACCGCAGGGCTCCGCGGCTCACACTGTGCCCGCTGTGGGACGGGGGCCTTCCACTCTGCAGCAAGGTGCTCACTTTCCAGCCCCAGCTGTTGGAAGATTGCCACGGAGACGACAGGAACTCTCGGATGGGAAAGGCAAAGGCAGTGAGGGGAAGCGACAGGTTAGAGCACCGAGGCCTTCCAGGGAAAATGACAGACAACGGTTGGGAAGTCCAAAGCTGAACAGGCCAGAAGACGGGAAGCGAAAGGCTTCACCGAGCAGCCTGAGTTACTTACTGAGGGCTGTGCGAAGATTTTGTTAGTGTCATGTACTTTCTGACAAAGACAATAAAGAGAACCAGAACCAGAACTGAGTATTCATTTCTCAGACGGAACCATAAATATGACATTTACATGAGCAGCATCTTCTGATGTTCTGTGCTGAGGAGGGGCGCCGGCGGGAACAACTTTCCATAGGTTCCAGAAATCAATGAAGAAAAACGGACTACAAAATGGACTGCCAAAGCAGCGTGTATTTTCTTCTCACATTTCTATAGAACCCAGAGCTTTTTATCTGTCTCAGATCCTTTGAAATTATGTTGCAAACCATTTCATACTTCAGCTGAAACCATAGAAAATTCTCAAGCAGGGGCTAAGGAGATGGCTCAGTGGGTAAAGTGTTTGCTGTGTGAATACAGGACCTGAGTTCGAATCCCCAGAACAAATGTAAATACTGTGGCCGTGTGCATCTGTAACCGCACTGCTGGTGGTCGGGTAGAGGCTGAGACAGTGGATCCTGGGAGTTTTCTGGTCAGCCAGTCTAGCTCAAACAGCAGGCTTCAAGTTCAGTGAGACTCTGTCTTAAAAAGGTGGAAAAGCGACTGAGAAAGACTCCTCAATGTCAGTCTCAGGCTGTCACCCATGCCCAGAGGAGCAAGGCGCACATGCAAGATACAGCACACATAAGAAGAAAATTCACAAATAATTTTTTACATGAAATCAAGTAATTACAAGCCAAACACAATATGAAAGGGAAGAACTCCTGTATTACTGTTGTTGGTCTACATGGGTCATAATATATCAGAATGTTTTCCTTTTTATCTTTTAAAAAGAACATATAAAATATATAAAGAATATGTTTAAAGTAGGTAAAGACCATCCATAATTGTATTTTTCAAAATCTGAAGATTCACTATAATTTGAAGAATACTAGGGCACACTTCCAAGCTAAGTGTTTTCCTTCAATTAAGACTTACAGAGATTAGGAGACAAATTCTAAAATGAATCTCCAATCTGAGCCAGGAGGTCTTATAACTTGGATCCACTCCATCTCAAAGTGTCTTCTGACCTGATCTGTCACATGTGACTGAGACCCAGTCAGGCTTTAGGTAACCTATGGATTTTAAGCTCTGCACATCTGTATGTCACTCGGTGGTTAAGTCTGCGGGTCACTCTTCAGGGACCCCAACTTCCTCCTGAAACTGGAGCACAGTGTGGTTACAGCCGTGTGGTCTGGCCAGCCAGGTCTCCCAGAGGACTGATTAATGGAGAAGCAACTGAACACATTGTTCCAGTAGCCTCAGAACCTCAGGGCTGCAGAGGACGTTAGAGGCCAGCTAACTTAACTGCCATACAATTTCAAGTTAAACTCAAGCAAACCCCCCCTCAAACTAGAATTCTTTAGAAAGCTGCTAAACAAACCACCAACTTCTATAACTGATCGTATTTTGGATGTATGAATAGCTGCTATTTTTGTAATTCTTCGTTGTTTCTAGGCCGGTTATCAAGCACTACAGAGTACCTGTTTTTGCTGTTCTTGAGTGGGGGGGAGGGTGGCTGGCGAGAATAGGCTGAAATTCACAATTGTGACACAGTGTCAGTGTGATGTGCATTACACACCTCTGCACACAAGGAAAGATGGCTGGAAACATCATTGAGATACTATCAGTTGTGATCTATGATACTGGGAGTATGATAAAATTAAATTAAAATATCTATAAAAGAGAGGAGGTGGAGCAAGGGGAACATTCCTCCACTGTTGGTGGGAGTGCAAACTTGTACAGCCACTTTGGAAGTAAGTATGGTGGTTTCTGAGAAAATTGGGAATTATTCTACCTCAAGACCCAATGATACCACTCTTGGGCATATACCCAAAGAATGTTCAATCATACCACAAGGACACTTGCTCAGCTATGTTCATAGCAACATTATTTGTAATAGCCAGAACTCGGAAACAACCTAGATGCCTCTCAACCAAAGAATGGATAAAGAAAATGTGGTACATATACACAATGGAGTACTACTCAGCTGTAAAAAACAATGACCTCATGAAATTTGCAGGCAAATGGATGGAACTAGAAAATATCATTCTGAGTGAGGTAACCGAGACTCAGAAAGACAAACATGGTATGTGCTCACTCATAAGTGGATAGTAGATGTAAAGCAAAGGATAACCAGATTTTCACCCACAGCTCCAGAGAAGCTAGGTAACAAGGAAGACCCTAAGAGGGACGCATGGATCACCCTGGGAAGGGGAAATAGATGAGATCTCCTGAGTAATCTGGGGGGAAGAGGGGCAATAGAGGGCGGAGGATGAGGGATGAGAACATAAGGGAACAGGATGGTCGAGCTGGAACAGGGATGGAGTGGGAGGCAATGAAAGAAATACCATGATAGAAGGAGACATCATGGGGATAGGGAGAAATTTGGAACTTAGGGAAGTTCCCAGGAATCCACAGGGATGACCCCAGCTTAGACTACTAGCAATAGTGGAGAGGATGCCTACCCCAGTAATCAGATTGATGAACACCCTAACTGTTATCACAGAACCTTTCTCCAGTAACTGATGGAAGCAGATGCAGAGATTCACAGCTAAGCACCAGGAAGTCCAGAAGTCTAGTCAAAGAGGAGGAAGAGGGATCCTATGAGCAAGGTGCATTAAGATCATGATGGGGAAACTTACAGATACAACTGAACCAAGCTCATAGGAACTCATGAAATTTAGACAAACAGCTGTGGAGCCTGCATGGGACTGGACTAGGCCCTCTGCATAAGTGAAAAAAATGTGTAGCTTGGTCTGTTTAAGGGGCCCCCTGGCAGGGCATCCCTGGTGCATGAGCCAGCTTTTTTGGAGCCCATTACCTATGGTAAGACACCTTGCACAGCCTTGATGCAGGGGGAGGGGCTTGGACTTGCCTCAACTGAATGTACCAGGCTCTGCTGACTCCCCATGGGAGGCCTTACCTTTTCAGAGGAGGAGATAGGGGGTGGGCCGGAAGGGAAGGCTCGGGGAGGGTGGGAGGAGGGATAAGAGGGGGGATCTGTGGTTGGTATATAAAATGAATAAAAAATTTCTTAATAAAAAAATCTATAAAAACATATGTTCATTTAAAAATTAGAAAGTGCAAGAAAGCTTGGAAAGGAAAATAAAAATCAATTGTCATGCCTTTAATCCCAGCACTCCAGAGGCAGAGGCAGGCAGAGCTCTATAAGTTTGAGGCCAGCCTGGTCTACAGAGTGAGTTCCAGGACAGCCAAGGCTACACAGAGAAACCCTGTCTGGAAAAAAAAAATCAATTGTCATCTTTTTTTTTTTTTTGGTTTTTCGAGACAGAATTTCTCTGTGTAGGATTGTCATCTTTTTATAATTTATTTTTATTTTACGCTCATTGGTGTTTTGCCTGCATGTGTGCCTGTGTGAGGGTGTCAGAAGCCCTGGAACGGGAGTTACAGACAGGTGTGAGCTGCCATGTGGGTGATGGGGATTGAACCGGGGTCCTCTGGAAGGGCAGTCATGCTCTTAACTACTAAACCACCCCTCCAGCCCTCAACTGTCATCTGAGTACTCATCCTCAAGTCATTTGTCAACATTTGGGCACATCACTATTTTACTTTTTTCAAGGAAGAATGTATCACAGCATGTGACTCACACAGTCCACACACTTAGAAACCTATTTTCCATCACCATCAAGTGTTTTCTGTGCCATGAAGCATTCTAAAGACTTTTATTGGCTGTCAAGAATGCCTTTGTATGAGGTGTATAATTTATTTTGACAATTTCCTATTTTTGGATATTTAGACTGAATCCTTTTCCCTCTTACATTAAAATGAGGCTGCAGTGAACTTTCCCGAACATAAATCTGTCCATCATTCTGCCTATTTCTGTGGAAATCACCTGAAGGGGAATAGTGTGTTGACAGCCGTGTGTGAAGGCTTCTGAAACAGCCTTGCAGACAGCCTTCTGGAGTCACGCTGTCACACGGTGTCAGTCTTCATGACACGCATTTTTATTGTTTTCTTCTATTTTCTCTATTTTCTTAATCAACAACCACAAACACATACTCCTTTCGCTGCTACAACACATTCTCCTAGCATCCTGCTCATTCCTGACTTGATTTCTGGCTCTCCTAGTTTAACGCTTAGTTCTTTATCCCATTCTAAGGATTCCTGGGTGACTAGATACTAGATTAACATCTCCTGATCAAAGCCATCAATATTTCAGTTGTTTTTGCATTGACAACTGGAGTGTGCTAAAAATAGGGTGAGGTTTCTGGATCCCCCAGCATTCTGACCCTTGGGAGGACTGTGCATAGAGACCAGATTTTTTTTTTTTTTTAAGAAAGGAGGTCACAGATTGTCATTAACAATACTCACTACACTGTGCAACAGAACTCAAAACCTAAACCATGCCAAAATAACAAAAGACCCTCACTAGATTTACCCTCAGATTGACATTCAAAAATTGTTAAGAAAATACAATTTAAATGCTCTCAAAAAATGGTCAATGTTTGAGGTGATGGATATATTAACTATCAGTGTGATCATTACAACAGTGTTCATAAATCATAACACCTCTTTACCCCATAAGTTTATATAGCTATAAACTGTCAATTTATAATTAAAGTCTCTAAAATTAGGGGCATTTGAGGGGTAGTTTGGAAACCTAGTACAGTAGAAGCTTCCTAAGACATATCCAAATATGGAAGTGATCTAAATGAAATCACCAACTAATGGGGGAGACAGAGCCCCAACTGTCCATCTCCTGTCATCAAATGAAGCTTCCGGTCTTGGGATTGGGTTACACCCAATGGAGTTGTTGGCCAAAGGGGTTCCATAGGAACCCCCAAACAACCCAGGCTGTTACCGAGACTTAGGTTGCTCTCCACAAGTGACAGCTCCCTATTGCCGAGGACAACACCTCCACAGCTCACTGAACATGGGGAAGTTGAGCTGACGCCTGCATAGAGCCTTTACTCCATTGTTCTAGCATCCTTGGCACAGGAAGGTACTCTGAACATTACCAAAAGAAATGCAAACACCAAGTCAGCTACAAACCCTGTGATCCACAATGGTGTCCTGCCTGCAAGAAATGCTAGGGTGATGGTGGCATAAAGCTTGTGGGAGTGACCAATCAATATCTGATTTGACTTAAGCCCACTCCAGAGATGGAACTGATACCCAACACTGCTTGGGTGACTAAGAACCCGAGAATAGATAGCCTGGGAACACAGGGTAAACCCAAATGCTACTGGTCTAAAATAAAAGTAGCAATAAAAATGACACCTAACGCCATTCTGTTCTACTCATAGATCAGTGCCTTGCTCAGCCATCATCAGAGAAGCTTCCTCCTGCAGCAGATGGGAATAAATACAGAGACCCACAGCCAGACACTATGCAGAGAATGAGAGACTTTGGAACATTCAGCCCTAAATGGAGGTCTCCATCTAATTCCTCCCCTCAGGGCTCAGAGAACCCTGTGGAAGAGGAGGCAGAAAGAGTGTGATTGTCAGAGGGGATGGAGGACACCAAGAAAACAAGGCCCTCTAAATCAACATGGCCAGAACATATTTGAACTCACAGCGACTGCGGAAGCATGCACAGGGCCGACATGGGTCTGCCTTCCAGTTCAGTGTTTTGACGGGATTCCCGCGTGAGTAGGTGACAGGGTCTCTCTTTCTTGTGCCTTCCCTTGGGCTCATTTCCTTCTGTTGGTTTTGTCCAATTCTGATGGGTTGGGTTTTGTATTATCTTATTATATTTTACTTTATTACATCTTATTTTATTATTATCCCTTAGAAGCTTGTTTGTTTTCTAATGAGAGACAGAAAGGGAGTGGATCCAGATGTGAAGGGAGGTGGGGAGGAACTGGGAGGAGGAGAGGGGGGAAACAGTAATCAGGATGTATTGTATGAAGAAAAAAATAAAACCTATTTTCAATAAATGGAAAAAAGATTTTAAAAAGTGTGTGTGTGTGTGTGTGTGTGTGTGTGTGTGTGTGTGTGTGTGTAAACAATGTCACCAGATACAGCAAGACAGCTACTCATTGGAAGACCTTTTGCTCTGCCTTTCCATTTCTTGTGTTTTTTTCTTATTTTTGAGATAGGGTCTCATGTAGCTCATATTGGCCTCAAGATCAAGTATATAGATGATTCTGGCCTTGAACTCCCAATTCTCCTGCTTGCATATCTGAAGTACTAGGATTACAGACATTTTGATCTATCACACAATCAATATCAGATCAACAATGAAGACAAAACTATCCACGTACTTCCACTCCCTCTCACTCACTTCCAACTTTGCCTCGTGTATACTTTTTTTTTGTTTTTTAATTTTAATTTTATATGTATGGGCATTTTGTCCCACTTGCATGCTGATGCCTGCAAAGGCAGAGGAAGGCATCAGATCCCCTGAAAATGGAGCTACATGGTTGTGAGCCATCTATAAGTTAAAAATCAGGCCGAGAACATTAAAGGTGACAAGCAGAGGCATTCTGAGAAGAAGAGTCTCGTCTAGCTGGGCAAGGTGATGCACACCTTTAATCCTAGCACTTGGGAGGCAAGTGGATTCGAGGCCAGCTTGGAGTACATAATGAGTTCTAAAACAGCCAGGACTGCATAGTGAGACCCTGTCTAGAAGGAGGAGGAGGAGGAGGAGGAGGAGGAAGAAGAAGAAGGAGGAAGAGGAGGTCCATCAAATCCAGGAAGAGCAGCAAGTGTTCTTAACCACTGAGCCATCTCTCTAGCCCTTCATGTGTGTTTCAAATCATACAACACTATACATTTTTCAGATCTTCCCATGATTCTCATTACTACTTTTTTTCTTGTAAAAGTCACTAGTGACTAGCAATAATTTTCTATGATCACAGTATTAATCAAAAATTGTAGGTTTTAATATTAAGTATTTTCACAATGATCTTGAATATATATGCTGCAATTCAATCTAGGTTTGCACTTCGTGTAGTTCAATATTAGAGGGTCCAGTTCAACGCAAAGTATTCAGATCTTCAATCTCAATGCATTTGTATATCTCTTTTTATGTTCCACGAGCAGAGAGAAGTCTCCTACACCTCTTACCTTTCTATTAGTGTAGATTTCTGAGATTTTCCCATAGCATATTCAACATGAGGCACCATTGGACTGCACTCTCTTCTTCTTCCTCTTCCTTCTTCTTCCTCCTCCCCCTCCTCCTCCTCCTCCTCCTCCTCCTCCTCCTCCTTCTAGACAGGGTCTCACTATGCAGTCCTGGCTGTTTTAGAACTCATTATGTACTCCAAGCTGGCCTCGAATCCACTTGCCTCCCAAGTGCTAGGATTAAAGGTGTGCATCACCTTGCCCAGCTAGACGAGACTCTTCTCAGAATGCCTCTGCTTGTCACCTTTAATGTTCTTGGCCTGATTTTTAACTTAGTAAAACATGATACCTATTTTCTTCTACTTTAGGCATAAGTTACACAGTTCTAGGTAAAGTATATATGTATATATGTTCAAAACATTTCACATCTAGCAAGGCTGATCAGAGAGGGAGCTGGTCCTGAAGGAGGCCCTTGCCCTAGTACCGAGTGCTAATCATGGCAGGTGTAGAGACCTGAGAAGGAGGGGGCTTTGGAAGGACTCATTCTAGAAGATAGTGGGTATGTGTGTGGCTATTTCAGCAACTCACACAGAGTTGTACCCATGCTCATGGACTGAATCCAATTCAGAACCATTTTGAAAATTAAACTGAGAGTTTCTCTGAAGTCCAATTTGAAAATCTTTCTTTTAAGAAACTGGTTTCATTTACATTTATGTTCACAACTTGATCTTAATTCTGTTATGCCCCTATTTCAACTTTCCTTTTATTTTCAATATTTTTCTATATGGTACACATTTTTTCTTTTCTTGTTTGCTTTTGAAATAAATACAAAGTCCCCCCTCTGTTTTCAGCAGATGGTGTTTTGTGTAGGGGAAATTTGTTTCCAAAAATAAGTGTCATAAACACAAATGCTCCAGTGCAGAGGAGAGGACTGACTAACTGATGAGGTAGAAAGAT
The DNA here is from genome assembly GCA_902168405.1 of Peromyscus aztecus. Taxonomy (NCBI): domain Eukaryota; kingdom Metazoa; phylum Chordata; class Mammalia; order Rodentia; family Cricetidae; genus Peromyscus; species Peromyscus aztecus. Next base: position 7,636 of record CABHPQ010164958.1, on the reverse strand, counting down.
GGGAGCCCAGCATCTCGCTAAATAGGGTGGGGTGCACCTACTCCAGTGACATCAGTACAGCCTATTAAGTTTGGTCCATCTTACAGCAAAGGGGGGGGGTTAAAGGAAGAGTTCTAAATAAAGTATTAAGAGAAATTACTCAGTATGGGCTGTGAGCTATCTTAGTGTTGGCATATAAGTGTATGAGAAAGGTAAGGAGAGATGGGTGATGAAAGGGTCTGAGAAAAAAGTCCACAGAATACAGCTGGTTATCTATGCATCAGGGTTCAGCCTTTCCAGGAGCCACTGGGACAAAAAGTAAACAAAGAATGAAAGAAATATAGCACTTAAAAGAATCATGCTTACACTTCATGTTATCCACATTTAAGTTAAGAATATAAACAGGATAGATCTTGTGAAGCAAGTTCTGACCCAAATTGAGTTCATTAGTTTCTTCCTTTCAATATTTTCAATTAATCTCTCAAAAAATCTTCAGATTCTCAGGGAGAAAAAAAATTAGCAACAGATAAAAAACTTAAATGTATTTGAAAAATAATTAAATATGTATAAATTGAGAAATGATATGCAAACTATAGTTTGTATAATTTGGACTTTCTTTTTGAGGGTCAGAGGTAGGAAACAGAAACAGTGAGAAAGGATAGCATTTCCAGGTACTTTCCTTCAGCCTCCTGACTTCGCACAGTGAAGAGACTCAGAACACGAAGCAGGTTCTTACCAAGGAGTGCCACCAGGGTGAGCAGGATCACAATGTGCTTCATTCCTTTTCTTTTATGGAAATACAGAAGGATGCAGAAAACTAGGATTTCTAAAATCTAAAAATGAAACAGATTAAAAAAAAAAAAGAGTGAGTTACTCTATATATCCCACAAGATGCCCAAAACATCTGCTTAGATTTGCCATGGTTCTCATGAGGGCTGGGATGACTGAGGTTCCCAGGGCTGACTGTAAATGCAGGGCAGCACCAAGACCCTCAGCCACCCAAAGAGCTTGAATACTACCTACCTACCAGTGATGCCAAGCCCAGCTCTCCAGGTTCAGCTCCCCTGCCATTCTGGTCTCATTTACCCAACTGTCTTCCATCCCTGTGTGTGCTGAGCAGACATGCTGTGCTATATTGGACAATCCCTTAACTCTTGAGTCCTCACTTCCTGCCAGGCCCACTGCAGGGGCTCCCAGCTGCACCCCCTTCACCCTCCGCCAGTCCCACTTTGCCCGACTCTACCTTGGCCTTTCAACATTCTACCATTTGGCAATCCAGAATTATTTAAAGTTTTGGATTAAGGAAATGTGGTACATTAACACAACAACATTTTACTTAACTATAAAGAACATGCAGGAAAATGGGTGGAAATCATATTACATTAAGTGGAATAAGTAAATCAGACTCAGGGAAAAAAAAAGAAACAACTGTGCACGAGATCACACAGATTGATACTGGGAGTGAAAATATAAATTAGATCCAGCCATTCTTTTGCTTGAATTCTTATGGCTTTCATCTCTTGTATATTAAAAAACAAATTTTCTCCTGGGTAACAACGTTTAGCTTCTGCCACAGACCTCATAGATGATCCAGTCTGTGCCAGCCATGGCCTCTGTTCTCTTACTCCCCCTTGTTCCTTCTTCCCCCTTCCCTCCCCTGCCTCCTCCGCTCACTCCAGCGCAGTTGAACAACACTTTCATAGGCTCACAGATCAGGGAGGTTGAGAACCACTGCTCTAGGTCTTCGTTATTATCCAACGTCCTTTCACCAGTCTTCACAATGGTTCCTTCCACTCAGTCACTCTTAGCTGAAATGTCACCTCCTCTGAGATTTCCTGATGGCTTGATGTCTAAGAGCCACCCTGTCCCCCGCCACACCCTGGCTTCAGGTTGCTGTGGCCTGTTTTTTATCATCATCGAGCGTGTTTCTTACTCTGCTTCTTCTCAGTCTTCCCAACTAGGGAGAGACCAAGCCAGTTCAGTGAAAACAGGAACTTTATCTGTTCTGTTTGTCACTCTGTGTCCAGCACACAGTTGGTCACTCAATGAGTATTTATGGAATTCACAAATCTATTTCAAACAACTTGCCTGCCAAGCAGACTTAATATCCAATAAACGGAAAGTCTAAAATTTTGCTGTGTTTAAGAAAAGCCTAGTATCATTTTCAACTCCCAGTGTTTGGGGTTTTTTACATTTAAATATTTGCCACCCCTAAGAAACCTGAAACCCCTACAGTTATTTTTGGTAAAGAGGTGGTACTCTGCAGTGAAATCATAAATATGAAGATTTGCTTTTTAGACAAATAATTGTTTTTTTCTTTAACAATCACTGTTTCCAGAATTGAGTTTTACTTATAGAGCCTTCTCTAAATAATGTAAATTTCTGTTTGGGCTCTAGATCCTGCCATTGGCTAGATCTCGCTCAGTTAGGAAGTTTTCCATATAATATGGAAGATTAAATTATCCTTTCAACTTTTCCCTGGTAAATGATACCAATTATTATCACTTTTCTGTACAGGACATATTTGCAAGGCTGGTAACTACGATGCCCTACAAAAGCTGTCCAAGAGCAACCTATGCCTTCCCTCCACGTGCTCCCTATGCACTCCCTCAAGAGGTCCCTACTCCTTCCCTAGCGCTGCCCTTGTGACACTGGGTGCCTCAGTCTCCTTCCACAGTTAACAGGAAGACCTTCTTGGCCCAGTGTTCCTCAGTGTAGACATCCAGCTCTCACTGATGGAGCTGTAGCACTCGATTCGTTACCAGGGGACGCAGAGCCCTCCCTCATGAGCACAGCATGGAGCATCTGCTTCATGCCCACTCTGAATTTTGGTGAGGCAGGATACAGATAGTTGTAGCTAGTTCTAAAAATCATGTAGAAATTTCTCCTGCTCAAATCCCATCTCTGAGGCTTCAGATAAATAAAACACGACTTCTTATTATCTAAAGAATGACCACAGTGGCACTGGGTTCCACCTTGTGTCAAGAGGTCACACAGCTCCCAGGGATAAAATATTCAAGCAGTATGAACAATGTCCATTCTCTTCTACGCTTCTCTCTGAAATACTCAGACAGCTGTGGCTTTATGGGTTCCCGCACCCCATGGAGAAGCCGCATTGCTGACTGGCTTCTGTGAACCCAGTATACACCGCTCTCAGGGCTCTCCTTATATCAACTTACCAACCCTTCCAACCACCTTAGGAGACAGGTACTGTAGTGGATGTCTGTTCTACCTGTGACCCTGAGGTACAGCCCCTCAAGATGTAGCAGGTAACTCTTCTGTCTATGACCTTGAAGCACCTGCCCCTGGGGTGTGGTCTCAGGGCTACCCTTAAGACCAGAGATGCATGTACGCTGCTCTCTTCTTCTCTCGCCTGTGGGCTTGGATGGTGTGGACTGACTCGGGTGGCAGAACAGCATGGGACAGTACCCCAGCCTTCCAGGACCCTGTGACGACTCTCCTGTTCTGTCTAGTGAGTTTTTTCCTAATAAATTCCTTTTACCCTTCAAGCAGACTCCTGTGGATTTCTCACTATAAGGCACTATGATTATCTTCATTTTATGGGTGAGGAAACTGTTGTGTATGTGGGGCATGTTAAAGAATACTGTCACCAGAATGCAGAATGACGCCACTCCACCCAAAGAGGCCCATGTCCTAAATTCCCAGAACATTAGTTTCCATTATGGCATATTGCATTGGAGCTTTGCAGCTGTGGTTAAGGTTATGAACCTGAAATGGGAGATGGTCCTGGACGAGTCAAGCATGTGAGTTCCTGGAAGCAGAAGCCACTGTAGTCAGAGAGACTGGCAATCCAGGCAAGACTGAGCCAAGCACTGCTGAGAACCCATAGGAGCTGGCAAGTGACAGATTCCTCCCTGGAGACCATGGAAGGAACAGCTTGCCAGCACCTTGATTCTAGTCAGGGTCCAGTACAGCAATTCATTTCCATTGTTTAAAGCTTCTGAGTGTGACAATTTGTTATGGAATTCATAGAAAACTGATCCAGGTTTTGGTTCCTGAAGTCTTTTCCAAGGAATTGTCTTCAAGATAAATTTTCTGAGTTGGTGTGGTGGTTTGAATAGGAATGGCCCTAATAGACTCATGTGTTTGAGTGGTTGGCCCATAGGAAGTGTCACTATTAGGAGGTGTGGCCTTGTTGGAGGAAGTGTGTTACTGTGGAGGTGGGCTGTGAGGTCTCCTATGCTCAAGCTGTGCCCAGTGTGGCACATAGTCTCTGTCTGCTGCCTGTGGATTAAGATGTAGGATCCTCAGATCTTTCTCCAGCACCATGTCTACCTGCATGCTGTCATTTTTCTTACCATGACAACAATGGACTAAACCTCTGAAATTGTAAGCCAGCCCCAATTAAATGATTTCCTTTATAAGAGTTGATGAGGTCATGGTGTCTCTTCACAGCAATAGAAACCCTAACAAGACAGTTGGTTTTGGAGTTTCTTTTCTCCTCCCTCCCTCCTTCTCTCCCTCCCTCTCCATAACCCTGGCTACCCTAAGACTCATTATGTAGACCAGGCTGGCCTTGAACTCATAGAGATCCACCTGCCTCTGCCTCCAGAGTGCTGGGATTAAAGGCATGCACCACCATGTCTGGCCCTTGGGGGTTTTGTAATTTGTTCTTGAATCTAATTAGAATTAATGGCACTAGATACCCTATTTTGGTAATATGGGGTCAATGGTAGTCTAGGAGATGACATATCAAAACAGATGAATTTCACCAATCTGAGTTTATCTCCTATTTCAAAAGACTTACTCTCGTTTTAATCTCTTTCTCTCTCCCTCCTCTCCCCCCCCCCCTCCCTCCCTCCCACCCTCCCTCTCTCTCTCTCCCTCTCTCTCTCTCTCTCTCTCTCTCTGTGTGTGTGTACACTTGAGTGTGGGTGCCCATGGAGGTCAGAAGAGGGTGCTGGATCCCTTGGAACTGGAATTACAGGTGGTTGTTTGATCAGCTGATGTGGGTGCTAGGAACTGAAGTCCTTTGCAAGAGCAGTACATGCTTAAAACCACTGAGTCATCTTTCCAGCCAGCCCCACCCTTTTTCTTTCTTGCAAGCTGAGTCATTCAAATGACTTTTTCTGTCTCACTGAAATAGTGTCTGTTAAGTTTCTCTGTAGACATTTTGATCCTTGGTAGTCAGTTGCACTGATCCTGCATAGGCAGTTCAGTGAAGTGTTGGAGTGTGCTCTCCAGAGAAAGACAGCGTTGCTTTTGAGTTCTGACTTTCTGAACTTGTATTTATTGACTTTGGCCAAGTTATTAGACCTCTCTCTATGCCTCAGTCTCCTCTTCTGGCAGGTGAAGGAGACGATGGCGCCCACTCGGGACTGCTGCATAGGTCTGTGCAGAATGAGGCCGCAGCTCTGCACAGGCTTTGCCTGCTCTGTAGGAGCCCTCTACTGTGCATCCCCTGCTGCAGGCACATGGTGCTGTGCATCTAGGCAATGAAGCAAAGGGATCTCACAGAAGAGATGTTTAATAAAAACACAGTTTTCCCTCCAGATTCACAGCACCAGATGGTGGGTGCTGAATCGGCTTTGTCAGAACTGCAGACTTAATAATCAGCATTGGGGCATAGAATTACTTCAAATGATAGGTTTGGCCCCTGCCACTGCTGATTTAAGGAAAGAAAATGAGCACTGTGTAGATTATCATGTGAAGGATTTTATGTTCAGAACAGAGGTTTCAATTTGAGTAGTTTATTGGAAAGTCTGGGTGGGCAAAACAGCCACCACCAAGCCTGCCAAAGAGCATGATGTAATTGAGGTTTCGGCTGTACCTCCTGTGTGGGCTGCAAAGAATACATTAACAGGTGTGTTGTCCAAGGAATGGCTCTATAGCTCTTGGTCAAGCAGGACATGTGGGACCAAGGCAACTTAAACTCATCTCCTTCCTTAAGGGCATTAGCCGTGAGCTCGCTGACACAGACGATGGGCTCCTCAGGGGGACCGTGCTATGCAGTGTCTTTCCAAACGACTCTGACCTTGAGACCCCACTCAGCCTCGACTTTCGGCAGTTTTCAGTGAAGAGAACTACTCCTCTGCGGCAGATGGTCTTGGAAAGGTTGAGCCAGTGGGTGAGCAGACTGATGTCCCTGCCACCGCCAGCAGACACCAGACTTCTCAAATCCCTTTCTGCACAAGAACACCAAGCAGGGGACATGCTCCTGGCCTTGTGGTGAGGCTCCCACTTAACAGAGAACTGGAGATAACACAGGCACCCATGGCCATGTGATTACATACATGAAGGGTGAGAGATGAGCTGGTCTGACATACAACTTTACAATTCCTTGTGGAAAATGCAAAACCGATTAAGACTTTTGAATATCTTTATTAATACGTTGGTCTGATCAGTTCTGAAAAGCAATTCAGATGCTGTAATTATGTTTGGTGTAATACAGACACAATGAATGGCATGTCAAAAACTAGTCTTCTGGGGGGATGCTGAGACAGGGTCCCAGCATGTGTCCCAGCATGGCCCTGAGCACGTGGTCCTTCTACCTATCCTTTCTGAGTGCTGTCATTACAGGCATGTGCCGCCAACCCAGCTCAGAGAAGAGTCTTAATATAACTATGACCCTTGGAAAAACTAAACCAAAAACATAACTGAAAAAAACCCACCAAATCTGCCACATCTGAAAATTGAACTTCGATTATTTACAACAGATTTAACCCACAATTCAGCTCAAAGATCTTAGCATGGAACCCATCACTCCTAGAATTCTTAGTGATGCAGTTACAAAACAGATTTGATTCCAAACCAATATAAAATTGATCCATTCCTCTAATGGCAACAGTGCTGCTCAACTGTAACTTATTAAAGACTTATTTTATGCTATCTTATAAATATCTAAAAGTAGTTAAACTTTCCTGTGTGGAATTTATTTTGAAATAGCTTTCATTATTATAATATGGTTTTCAGAAGTAGAAGTCTCTCCTAGGATGATAAACTACTTTCCTCTCTATTACCTAGGTTACAATATACACTACAGCACATAACACTATACTATACAACACTACTCTACACTACACTATACTATACTCCACTACAGCACACTACACTATACTATAATACACATTATACTACACTACACTACTCTATACTACACTATGTTACAGTATAATACTACACTACATTACTCTATACTATATTACACTACACTACTCTATACTATACTATATTACACTATACTATATTATACTACACTATGTTACACTATACTATACTATACTACATTACCCTATATTACACTATACTACACTATATTACACTACACTACACTATACTACATTATCCTACACTATGTTACACTACACTATACTACACTAGTCCATACTACACTATATTACACTATACTATACTACATTATACTACACTATGTTACACTATACTATTACACTATACTACACTACACTACTCTATACTACACTATATTACACTATACTATATTATACTACACTACTCTATGTTACACTATACTATTACACTATACTATACTACACTACTCTATACTACACTATATTACACTATACTATGCTACACTACACTACTCTATGTTGAATGGGTAAGTAAATAAATGAACTTAAGAGTTAGCTTTGAGAACATTTAGTTGTGAGGGTGTGGGGATGAGGGGTGAAACTGGGAG